>JBCFXI010002280.1:0-26080 GCA_038496175.1 Ampulex compressa | reverse complement strand
CGTGTCATTAACTCATACATAATGTATCGCATCTCAAAACAAACAAATAATGAAACGCCAATGACGCACCACAAGTTTGTCAAGACACTCTTTGACCAGTTGAGGGGAGATTTTCGTATATCGAGAACGCGTCCATCCACATCTTTTGAAGACACCAGATTAGACAATAAACTATGTATTCCCGATGTGGGACAAAGAAAACGGGATTACATAGTTTGTTCCAACAGGAAAACACGTCAAAACGTCGAAACACGCGTCAAACAAATTATTATTGTCAAACATGCACTAATCATCCTGCAGTACATATTGGGGAGTGTTTCAAAATTGATCGTACTGTACAAAATTATAAACAATAAAATATTGATTTTTTTGCAAATATACATTTCTCGATTTCAACCAATTCATATAAGTCCAATATCATTATAATACGTTAGTTAGTTCCAAAATTATAAGAAATAATACGAGGGTCTATAAATGTTCGTTTCTGCCGTAAAGTGGCGCTGAGTAACTGGTAGCCAACGTCCAAAATCGTTCGGAGTACAAAGGGTTAATATTACGAAATCGTTACATGTAATAATTTTGATGCAAAAGTTTCTTCTAAAGGACATTTTTTCAATTTTAAAAGATATTTCGTTCTTTTCCCACCTTCTTAGACTATCAATAAGTTATATTAGTCTCTATAATGTTGTACTTACACGTTTCTATGAATAATACAATTAAATATGTCAATGTGTATTGTAAAAACCATAATTATACATTTCTGCGCAGTTTGTATAATAGCGCGCGTGTCGATCACAAAGTTTATAAATCTGGGCCGATTGGCCTCAACCACCTGACATTGCCACGGTCGTATTCTAGCTTCTCCTTGCTCCCTTTGAGGGGTCCAGGAAGAAATTAATGGGTCCATCTGTACGTTACTGAGGATTAAGTAGGACGCGTGCGTGGGAGAAGTCCCATGTCCTGGCATCACTGGCGCACAAGAGCTTTGTTCGAAATCTGGTAGTTAACGAGATAACACGTTTTGAGATGCATACAGGCATACAAACCTAAGCGTATAGAACTATAACGGGAAAATGCGTATTAACTAATAGAAGCACGGGAATTTTGTATAAAGTCTAATTATTTTAGAATTGGAAGACCGTGAGTCATCGTATTTAATATAATAACCATTAAAAATGTAAAAACCGATAAACGCCAGGGCGGGGAACGCCTAGTGGTACTACCGTAAAGTCACAGAGATTCACTCTAGCCTGACAATCTTTGTAAACCTACACGACGCCTGTAGGACGACTCAACTTACTACGGTGCCCTGCTTGTTCTAGATTTGGCGTTTCCGTTGTCTCCTGCAAAGTGCGTTCAAGTAGTGTTCGTCCCGCGGAGAACTCCCTCAGCTCACTACGGTGCCGATTTTCCTTGCGAATTACGTATCGCCGATCAAAGACCATCGACAGAGACCGCTTCTGCAAAGCGCAATCTCGTTCTAGATTTGCCGTTTTCGTTGTCTCCTGCAAAGTGCGTTCAAGTAGTGTTCGTCCCGCGGAGAACTCACTCAGCTCACTACGGTGCCGATTCTCCTTGCGAATTACGTATCGCCGATCAAAGACCATCGACAGAGACCGCTTCTGCAAAGCGCAATCTCGTTCTAGAAGGCATGAGAAGTAATGTCTGGTGCGTATTCCGACGTCATGGGAACGCTCGATCTTCAGATTGTCAATCCCACGCAAGTTGACCAGATGCTCACCAGGAGGCTGACCCTGGGTCTTACTCTCTTCCCCCCACAATAGCGGCTGGAAGGACACGGCTGTTCAGTTTGGTCAGCAAAGATCCCGATCATTCGTAAGATAGTGCTGAACCGAAGTCGTCGCCCAGGTTCTCAGGGCTCACGTACCCCTCTAAATCATCTTAGGTAGCCTTGAGCGACCAAAGCATTACGCCTACCCCTATTGTTTCTGGTTCGTGGGGGAACCAGAGTGCGCGTGACAGGAAGCTGTCTTATCTCGTCACGTTATTGGGAAAGTCAGTTATAAATAGTGTCACCGCGACCGTTAGAATCCGGATCGGACTAGATAAAACTAGAAGCCACCAAGTACGAGTTATATAGAGCGGGTAAAATAATAAAATATACGCGCATTTGGCTAATATATGTTACCGGACGTATTTTCTAGCGAGTTGCAGCTATTCGAGTCACGGTACTTAGTCGAGAATAGTCCGATAACGGAAAACATAGTTCAACCGACCGCGTGTAGTATTCAGCCTCAATTTAGGAATTAATATTCGAGTCTCTCAAATAGCCGTTATTGCATTACGCACGACATCAAGCGCATCGCATCCATCGACGCAGTACCTTTTGTAACTGTATTCCTCTTATCTAATTAACATTTAATATATTCCTGTTATTAATTACATATATAACGCGTACGTGTCATAGTTTCATCCCAGCTTGAACCAGCCACCGCTATCGTTAAATTTAAATTAAATCTCTTAGGTGTAATCCAACGTGCCTGTGATCCTTTGAGAAGGCACGTCGTGCGGTCACGAGCTCTTTGCTTTGTTTCTGACTTTGATTCTACTCTGTAACTGTCTGCTTTGCTCTAAGTGATTTTCTTCTGTGTTCTCTATTATCTCCGCGCGCACTCCCTTTTATTCGTATATATTCACACAACAATCGGCCCCAAGCATTCTTCAAAACCATGCGTCATCCAAAACTAAACCATGCAGCCCGTCCCAATGGCTCTTCTTTCACCGCCTTATAACCCAAATACTTTTCCTTCGGTCGCACACACTTATACTCTTTCAAATATTTATCCATTCTTACGCCGGACTATTTTCACATTTCTAAAATACTGTTTGCCAAAATCTTAATTCTACATTATCTTCAAATTAGTAGTTGATTACGGAGAATGTACATAATCACTGCTATATTTGAAATCATTTACATGAGTAGATGTATTAAAGACATAAGACTGTTTTCATACAATATCTCTCTCTCTCTCTCTCTCTCTCTCTCTCTCTCTCTCTCTCTCGTATCGACGATCAACCCTTAACCCGGCTTGAAGGCGGTAGTGTGTGTATCGTTCCTTGGGTGAGTGTCGCTAGATAATAATTTTTTGGTGATCTGTTCCGTGAGGAACTGCAGCTCCCAGATATGGTGGCGTCCCAAAGATGATTGTCGTACGACCTATTCGGACGGCGACTAGTTTGGTGATATCACTGGATCCAAAGTCAAGGTTCGAAAATTGAATACTCGCGATATAACAACAACGTATACATGTATATTTATAGGCTGAATAACAAGGTTGGTAATGTGTGAATTGATTAGTGTATCGAACTTCTACGATTGATAAGATTTTTGGCTACTTCTAATTTGAAGGATCGCCTAACAATGTGTACTCGCGTTTGATTGAGAAAGAAGTGCTTTGTATAATTCTCGGCTACTTCTAGTTTAACGAATTGCCTATCGATGTGTATTGGCGTGATGTTCGATCAGAAGTTCTAAATCATTAGAAGAACGTTGGCAATTTAATTGGCTTTGAAGATGCCAGTATACTGACGACCCCGTTAAGTTTTTCACGTTTATTAATTCATTTTTACCTAAGCAAACATTAGTTCATCAGATGTTTTATGGTTATTTGACCAGTTTGTTACCTGGTCGCCCTTTGCTTGAGTTCTCTATAGATTAATAAGACATCTGGTGAGCACTTGCTCAGGTATACCTTACAGTTAATGCTTAAAATAGTAACAAGATCCATCTTCATATAATAGACGAAACCTTAAAGTTTTTTATGGATGTAATCCAAAAATGTGGTTTATCTTTTATAGATTTTAAGTACGCATTATAAAATTTGTAAAATTCTTTTTAAAAAAGAAAAAAATCATCGACAAAAGAATGTATACCAAAAAAATTTTAACCACACACATACACACGCGCGTGCACTCACACACACACACATTGTTGACTGTTAGTTTATTATAAAAGTTATGCATCCATTTCTAACTAGGCTATCAACAAGTCGGAATATTTTTGCAGAAAATAAGAAATAGTAATTTTTTAATTGGTAAAGCAGTCCCACATTATTTTGTATACCCAACTAGTTTTAGGCATTACGTTACCAGTAGAACTTCTTTACTGGGTTCTGTGATTGTATTTAATTTTAAGTATCAAGTTATTATAAGAAAAAAGGTAATATTTTGTATTGTTATCATTATTCTATATGATTTGGTGCAAAAGATTTAAAATACTGCATAATAACAATATATAAAACATACGGGTTGCATTCCATACGAAACGTTATCCTATAGTTATGGAACCCTATTTCTCTTTAGATTACTTCGCCCTAATATAAACCCACACTATGCTCACTATGGCTCATTGGCACCATATTAACAGACGTAGTAGAACGCAACGTAATGAAAAAATGATTCTTTTTTGTAACTTTTTTACTCTGTCATCCCATTTTTCGTTGAGACTATGAAAAGAATGGTGACAACATTTCTAATCGTACCGACTAGATAGCACTTCTACGTTGAATACAAGAGACAATTACAAGTTTTCAAGCGTACAAAAGGCGGACAGTACGTGACAAATGAAAAAAAAGCCCGCTGGACGTTGTACCGGCGTACTTCGTAAATGTCAGCCTCTCAAAATTTCTGTTTACTCATTCCGTTGTATCACATTATACACTACCTGAGGCATAAAAATAGAAAAACAAGTATATCGTGCAGCCTAATTTTCTCAGTGGAATGTAACGTGGTCGCCGAATTATGCGAGAGGTGTAGAATGTGTTGAAAAAGTGAAGTCCGATATTTAAAGGACTTACTGGTAGTATGCTCACTAAGCTGCTCTCTGAAAGGAGCATTATTATAGGTTCTGAAACCAACTTTTTTCCATATAAAATTAATTTTGCATTGATTTACGAGCATCGATATTATTGCTGCATTAAGCATTAATGGTAAGGAATGCTTGAGCAAGTGGTCACTAGAGGTTTCATTACTCCATGGAAAGCTTAACCAAAGAGTGGCCATACAACGAGCTGGTCAAATAATCATAAAACATCTGGTTAACAAATATTTGCTCAGATAAAAATAACCAAAACGAGGAAAAATCCTCAACGCGACCGTCAACCCTACTTTTTCGGCGCCGTCCGACCAAAGATGCATTTCAATGCCAGTTAAATAGCTACCGTATTCTTCCAATGAAAAAGACTTCTCTTTGAACAATGCACGAGTACGCTTCAATAGGCAATCCCTCAAATTAGAAGTAGCCACTAAACATTTCAAGTTCCGTTACTCTAAGCGACTCATATATAACTACCTTTGTTATTTAGATTGTAAATGTACACGTTATCTGTTATATCGCGAATGATCGATTTTCGGTCCTTGACTCCGGATCCTGTGATACCACCCAAGTAATTGCCGCCCGAAAAATTCGTACGACGATACGATCTATCTTTGGGAATATCACCATATCTCGAGCAACAGTTGCTTACAGGACAGATCACCTATCATTGCTATACAGCGACAGTCATCCAACCAATGATACACCTCGGCCTTCGCTGGATAAAGGGTTGATCGTGGATATGCGGAAGAGAGGAATACACGCGCTTATTTTTCTCTCAATGTCAACAGGTATCGTAAATAAATTTCAAATGCCCCTGTTTTCGGTAATATCAATTGGCATCAACATTAATGCGATATTGAGAATATCTACGAGCTCGCTATTTTTCGACGGACACAGGAGACAACTAGTTCAAGACTCAACCAGTTTTTTCGATAAAAAATGTTTTCTATAAAAGAAATGTAGACCTTGCATTACAATACAAAGCTCGCATCTACGAATCATTGATTGTGCATACATTTTCAAATATTCTATCCAATATGCGTTATTTGTATAGACATACGTGGAAAATTTGACTGATTTAGATGGCACGGAGGTGATTCTTTTAAATTCATTCTATACGAAAAAAAAACGTCATTTTGTGGAGTTGTATAGCTAGGCAATTTTAATGTATTTTTTTTTCGCCTTTCCGTACAATCTTCACATTACATGACGAGTAACTTCAGCGTTTGTTGCAGTTCGTATATCTAGCTACAGCGCTTATTGTGTCGGCTTCAGTTTTACGGTACATGTCATTTATTGAAAGTACAGTTTGTGATATATAACTATGGACTGTCGTACAGGTTTTTCAAATTAAATTCACTGTTGTGCAAATTAAGTACTTTTACATGTACATTATATGTAAAATACATCGAATAATGTTAATTGCATATTAAGAAATAATACATTTTACTATAATTCATACAATTTCATATGGAGATAAAGCTATGCATTAAAACTGTATGTAGATAATTCAGTAATTCAGAGATAATAATAATAATTCAAGGAGCACCATTTATAGACTAGGTTATACTAGTATGTACTATATACATATACTATATACATGTGTACATAGAACCTAATCTATAATATAAGCGATTTTCCTTGAATTATTATTATTCAATTATTACATTTTCTGCGCACATTTTTCATACATACCTTTATCTCTATATGTAATTATGTAATTGTGTGAATTATAATAAACATTTTTTATTTTATATTATGTCATTAACATTATTATATGAAATTTGATTTTATTTATATTTGATTGATTGATTAACATTATTATATGAAAAAGTACTTGATTTGCAAAAGGATGTATTTAAATTGAGAAACTTGTAAGTGAGATAATGCGAATTCATTAAAATTATTTTCAACGAAATTGCAGCTAACTTGATTGAGATCAACTGTTTTGAAGAAATAGTTTTATTTTTATGTTAGTTTTCAGGTCCTATTTTTACAAAAAACAATATATTAGTAACTCTTTCCGTCATTTTCTAGTAGCATTTTTAAGTGTAATAAAAAAATCAATGTTTTTACTTCATGAGTCCATTAAAAACTTATGTCGTTTTCCTCCATTTGATTCAAACAAGGTATAGGTTTGTAAAGATTTTAGCAGCAACTGTGAATTTTGTTTTAGAACTCTCAGGTAATTTTTCTAACTGGAATAAAGTTGTTTTATAACATGCAACAGCAGAATTTACCGAAGATTAACAAAAACTTGTAATGTATAGAAAATTATTATTATTATTATTAAATTTTAGAAAAAAAATGATCTGCTAAATAATGAAAATTACTTAACACGTTAAACGCCACGCCGATCCTTAGCGACCGGTGTTAGACTTTCCGTTCAGGCCCGACCGGTCCGCAGGGACCGGCCGCAGACTTTAGGTTCATATTAAAACATATTCACTCTATACCGCCTTTTAGCAAAAATAATTTCACTATTGTCACTTTCACACTCTTCACCTGACATTTTGAGGGCTAAGGTAAGATTTTTGTCTGCACTGGGCCAAGAACCATAGAGGAGTGAATGAATATGCGTAAAACATTTAGAAAATGCATCACGTAAGACATTTCTAAAGTGTTTTGTATTACTTTGTAGTAACCTAAGCAAAGCCCCAGCCGCAAAATGATTTCAATGTAATTTTATCTAGCGCTCTAACCGATAAGCAAGACAAAACAGACTGAGCGCATAACGTGTTAGATGAATGTCCATATAAGCGTTTCCTTCCAAACATAAATATCTTCCACTACGATATAAAAAATGGTCCTAAACACTTGCATCGAGTAAACCTTAATATGCTAGTAGTGCACTTCGCATTGCTGCACCACGATACCAGCGGGCATGGCCTGAACGGGATTTCCTTATAAAATCGCGTGGCAATCAACGTGTTAAACGAACATATATCAGATATAAAATATGAAATATCTATTTCTAAATTTGATTAGAAAAAAAATGGACCTTAACGCACAATTATGTGAATAACTTCACTTAAATAATTACAATGGGCTTTAAAGGAAAATCGTAATTCATAAAGTGGTCAATTATTCAATGAAAACACTTTCAACTGATTCTATAAATCTGGACTCAGATAAGATTGATCCTAAGGACACAAAATCGTGTCATATGAGAAATGTTTACAAAGTGAATGAGAAAAGTAAGTAAGAATTGTTTACAAAGAATCAGAATTTAATTTAAGAGCTAGGGTTTTGAAATAATTTAAAAAATACAGTTGTAAAGAGCATAATTAGGTAGTGTGTTATAGCATGATTTAAGTAGTGCTATTGCTAAATGATTAGGATTAAACTAATTATCGGAGAACGAAAAGAGTTATTTCTTTTACTGCACTTTTACCAAAACATTTGCACAGCTTCGAAAACTACTAAATATTGTTCCGTCCTACATTTTTTAATCATATTTTCTTCATCTATCCTCTTTTTCCACGACATGTTGCATAATGTTTCGGCTTTATTAAGACAAAGGACAATGATCTTTGATCATTGGTGATGTATGAATATTTTCGGCATTGTGGTACTACTGTATATGCACTTTCGCTTATGATCGTTTGAGAAATAAATATTATTTTTGTATATGAGAAGTATGGGAAGTAATATTTCAGCATGGAGAAGATCCGATGATTGTTTAGCAGGGAAAACTTTATAGACGTTTGCAGTGACGGAGAACGAAATTCTTAGACCGAGCTAGTGTTACCATTTCGTGATTTATTTCACCGCGTAACTTCACTGCGGCACAGATCTAAAATGGAATCGAATCAGCTCAACATACTTATTAACACAAATTATACTATAGAAAAATTTCTAAACAAACAAGTATAGTCCATACTGTTTTAGAAGAGTGTGAATATACTGTAGGTACGTTAACTCTCATTACGACAAGAAAGATCAAAAACCAGAGACATGTCGCCTTAAGACTTAAAAAAGACACACTTATGCCCCAATGAGACCTGTAAGGAATAAGAGTTTCATCTTTAGAATGAGATCGTGCGCGCCCTGACAGAAATACTATTGCTACAGGTAATATTTTACGCCATGATCATAAAATCGTCAAGTTTGTGATGTGCCAGTTTCTGTCCTAATTTTTGAGACAGAATTTGCCATAATTTTGAATGACAAAAGATTCATTGTCACATAAAACTATATACCACATAACCGTTACATAGCCTTATACAATTGCCAGTTAAATTTAACGATTAAAAATTTTTACTTTACACTACCGTAACTATTATAACCACTGATACCGCTTGCTATTATTATTGCTTTTCCGGTATAACAGAAAAGATCCGAGATGCTTGATCGGATGGTTTCTGTACACAATTTCAGAGACAGAATTTATTACACACTTAGGATAGCAAAAAACTCAATATCACTTTAGTAAATTCGATATCAGTCAAATTAAAATACTTCAGATACTCATTATTATTCTAAATTCTAAATTCATTTTTAACTTATTCGATTTAAATACGGATTCATCGATCATCTTATATAGAAAACATATCAGCGTTCTAGTCTAATAATTTAATACCTATTTAAGAAAAACTGGTGTAGTTCCTGTCAAATTAATTAATCAAAACTTCTTTTCACATAATCTACATTTCATGGACTCTCCTTTACTAGAATGGGCTAGCGGCCATCATGAGTAACAGTGTGATGTACCGTTAATTTCTAATTTCAATACCGTTATCTACAAGTTACCTTCCAATACAGTACTGTATTATTTTGGTGATAGCAATTAATATTTAGGCATTATAGGGTCTCTCTAATTTATCATTACTAACATTAATGCTGTTATTCCAATCGTTATGTATATAGTAGGGCGCAAAAATATTCAGAACGTAGCATTCTACACCTACCAACCAAAAATAAATTTACATTGCAAATGTGTATTCATATAAGTTACATTCCTTGTCAGTACTTTTTCCAAATTTTCTGTTTATGTATCATTTCAACGTTTTTTTTTTATCATAGGATATATATCAATTTCGTCTGACAATCTATCTTTTGTTCAGATTATTGGTATCTTCCAATTAAAAATTCCTTCCTGAACACATCTCCGGCTACTTGTATCGGCTAGACAATCGCGATTCGAATTACCTTTTATTTCCCCAAAATTCAGAAACAATAAATTTTTTTATTTTATTATTTTATTCCTTTGATGCCTATCGTGCGATCATCGTACGATACTAGCTTACCACTTAAACACGCTCTCGAATAACAATATCAACGAATACTATAGCCTAATTTAATATTTTTTAGAAGAAAAATCTCTAGAATGAAATTGAAAAGAAAATGATTTTTCTGACCACAAATGCAATGAATTTGTAAAACCCATATTTAGACCTTATTAATTGTCTACATTATATGATATACGCATAATTTATGCTTCTCAGTAACGTAGAGTCCAAGAGTTACTCGAATCTTTACGACAGTTTTAATTGTTGGTAAGAGTCCGTATATGTGCGCACTGTGCGATGCTCTTATCATACTGGTCCTTGTAATCTTTTTTGACTACCGCACGCGTTACGAGACTGAATGATCGATCGAGCATTATTGGCCTATCCCGAAACACGTTCCGAAATATGTACATTTTGCTAGAGTGTGGACATTAATTAAAAATTTAATATTCACCGCCGACGTTGATCAAATACGCCGTCGTGCGATGTTGATTCATATTATTGGCTGCCAACGACGTGATTTTATATTACCTAAATGTCTGTAGCTGGTGTCTAGTGATAATGATTATCCCCGAGAAATTTTTAATTATTTGTTTAACGAAAATAAATCTTCGATTCTTTGATGGAAACAGTACAAATGCAAGTGCTTAGATATGACTAGAACTGTGTCAGAACTCGAAATTTCGGATATTGAATACTTGCCTTGGGACGAGTATTGTTGGAGTTGGACGTTAAGTACCAAACGTTTGTAATGTTTAGGTACTTGTGGTTTTGGGTACTTGTAATTGAATACAGTTTGCATCAGAACCCGATTCCGTAAATTTAAATTTAAACATGATGCGCGTAAGCACTTGTTTAGAAGTGTTTTTATATTTTGTAGTGTAACAAAGTATAAAAATCTATAAACGCGGAAAGCATTATGGTATATGAAATTATAGTATTTTATTTTAAGTTTCAATGAAGAACACATAATTGCTCCATTTTTTCTAATATCGATTTTGCTATAGTGATTATTACAATATTGCCAGCATTAAAAACTAACCTGTCACTAAATACGCAAGGAATCAATAATTTGTTCCGTATCTCTCAAAGAAAGCAGGAAGAACCTGGAATATGACCGTGGCGGTATCAAACAGCAGTGAGCAATTCGTATAGATTTATATCATATACTTTGTGATCGATATGCGCACTATTTACGAACTATGCAGAAATGTTTAATCATGGTTGTTGCAATACACATTGACATATTCATTTGTATAATATTATTCATAGAAACGTGTAAACACAACGTTATAGAACCCAATATAACTCAGTGCCAGTCCAAGAAAATGGGAAAAGAATGTATAATCTTTTAAAATTGAAAAAAATTACCTTTGGGAAAAAACTTTTACATCAGAGTCATTATGCATGTGGGATTTGGTTGGTTAAGTTTGATGGATAGGTTAAGTTCAAGTATTTTTTCGCTAGCGACTTGCGTTGATAAAAGAAGATGGTTTATTACTATTCTAAGATACAGTTTATATAATCCACTTGTACACACTATATCTCTACTCTCGCTCTATGACTCTAACTCGCTCTTTACTCAGACTCTGTATTCTGACGCTTTACTCGATACTCTACTTTGCTCTCTACGACTCTCTCTTCTCTACTGCTGTGAGTTCTTTTATGACTCTGCCTCTTGTAAATCATGCCCTTCTTCCTTAGTATCTGTGCACGCACCTCCTCTCGTTCGTAGGCGTTCTCACACTCATCAGCCACGTGCATTCCTACAAACTACGCGTCACCTAAAACTAAACTATGCACTCTGTTCCTATCGCTTTCCTCTCATCGCCCAAACACTCTTCGCTCGGTCGTACGCACTTTAAATCTATAAAATATGTACATACTCTCGCGCAAGTCTATTTTTAGGTTCCCACATGTATAATGATTTTGTAACATTAATTGATAAAAAGGAATAAATTAAGCAGTTGCGCGACATGGTTGGTAGATCAATTATTAATTGCTTCTTCTCAGATCTATAATGCAATTTTGCAGAGCTGTGAAATGGTTATTTTCAGTGCTATGGCAAGGTTCTTGTCAGAATCACAATTTATTTTATATTTAGACAATCGGTCAAACAATTGATGTTACGAAATCATTATACACGATAACTGAGATGCAAAAGTTTCTTCTTAAAGAACATATTTTCAATATTTAAAGCTAACATCCTCCTTCTCCATCTCCTTATACCAGCAATAATTTATATTAGATTCAGCAATATTATATTTGCCTATTTCTGTGAACAATGCAACAAAATATATTCAATATGTATCACACCAACCATGATTATATGTTTCTGCGCAGTTTGTAAATCGCACGCATATCAATCATAGAGTCGATAAATCGGGTCTGGCGGTCCCTGCCACCTGACATTTCCACGGTTGTACTCCAGCTCCTTGCTCCCCTTCAGAAGTCGTGGAACATATTAATGACTCCAAGTATACTCTAGAATTCTTATTCTCTATGCTTGAGGAATTTACCCCTCCTTCAGTGCGTCTAATTGTTTATTCTCAGTGTTTTATGATGGTAGTGTCTTTCTATAAACTCATTTAGCGCAAGACCTTTCTTTTGTGAATAAACGTACACACCTGGTGTCAGAATTTTCCGCGCACGCGTTACTAGCTTCTACCGCTTTACCGTTTTCCATAGAGTTCTCGGCATATCCTTATTTTGGCTGGAAAGAATTCTAGCACCCTTTTCTCTCGAACATTTTCGAACACCGAAGTTTACAAAGTAACGGGATTTCGAACTGGCCCTGGGCAAAATTCTAAACTCGACATAAACTCGAGATATCCCGTCACTTGTACATCTCCATTAACGATATACTAGTGTAATTCTGCAAATGTATTGGATGAATTAAGTGGCAAGAGGAGAATCTATAATAATACGAAATATTTGATACTATTTTTGATCACGTTGCCGTCCAATTTTCGACTACCTGTCAATTGTTCGACAACCGCGTGTCTAGAGCCTTCTCTGCAATCTATCGCATAACCCAACGCGACGTAGCCTTGGGCCCTAGCACGTACTCGACTGTATATTTATATGTATTACAGTGTTTGGCAGAAGGCGAGGTATACAAAAAAGGTCAAGAGCATATGAAAGAAATAAGAAGAATATATTTCTCTTCTATACCAACCTTTACACGCACGAATCAGATTTAGAATTGCTGGTACCGCACACGCTAAAGCCCTTCTACGGAGCCACCGCTTGGTCTTATACTTTGCGCCTCGATAATAGGTGGCAAAGATCCCTGGACTAATTGCCTAAATTTAGTACAGTATATATGATAGGAACTGCTAATCCAAAGTTGATCAATATTGTTTTATTCGACAATCTTAATAAGCTAATCAATTTTTATTTCTTTTTTCTAACAAGAAGAGGAATTGACTACTTACCGTGAGTTCGTAAAATTCAAACCTATGTGGCGGATAAAGTGAAAGGTAAATCGTTGAGTAATGAGCATCGATCAATGTATCTTTAAATTTAAATCTTCCTGGAACTCCGAAAGTTCTTGAATGAGATAGTTTGTTGCGGCGCAACGATAGGCAGAGTCAAGCGAGGAACGCAGAGGTTTATTATCGTATTTTTCAATGGTACCTGCTCAGCTCCAGAGGTACTTAAGCAATAAAACATCTGGTGTTCTTTCAAATTAAACGCGACTCTCGCCTACCTACAGCACACGTGTTGTTTATTGTTTGAGTCACGTTCGACTTTCGAAAACGGTCAACGATAGATAATCTGGTAACCGGCAGGGCTGCATTTTGTCTAAAAATGCAGCCGACCAATACCAACCATAAAGAGGCCGTACAAATACCTTCAAAGACCTATAGGTGACAAGTATTAACGCAAAATCTTTAAAACTCCGCCCGAAGAGACCCGGCTAAATCCTTCTTGAACATCAAAACGTCTCAAAAATATCAAGCTCAAGTCAGCAACGCTCCGCGACAGATACTCAGCATAACACTTAGATCATAACACTAACCAAGCAACGTAGCGGGACGACTAGCTCGTTGGCTCTCATATATTACGACCATCGCGTATTTACAACACGCGACTGACTCTACATAAACATTCTCATTCTCTTCTCATTCCCATTTGTTATACCGAAACAAGCCAGATTCCGTTAACACCCCAACTAGTGGTTCGGGCGATTAGCGTACGTGTTCAACTAGCGATTCGTAACAAAGAGCGTATGTGCTCCCTAAGCATGAACTATAATCACGAAAGTCTAGGCTAGCAACACGGCGCCAAGCTCCGTGCTTGAGCTTCGTCGGGCTTTAATCTTCCCAAAGCGATATCTCGACTCGAAAAGCAGTTTGGATATCCGCGAGGAGATCCGCGACGCCTGCGATCTTCAATGTACCAACATACACACATAGTTTATCGACCACGTGATTGATGCTCCCGCGGAGCGAATTATTCTCGTCAAAGACGCGCGTTGTACTTGTTTATTGGTCTGTCTCGCCAATTGCGCTAGTGTAGAATCACAGATTGCATTTAAGAACGCCTTGCCGATATCCATAACCGCAGCTTTCGTCATGCGCCTTTTATCGCTGGACTGTTGTACCGAGTAATGCTTTTTGATACAGCTATGGAGATTTTATTCTTGAGAAGCTTCCAGACTTATAATACAGTTTCTTTTTGTCCAAAAGACATTCTTTATTAGTGCCCGACTTTTGGGATTTGGGCAATATCTTCTATTAGTATCCCACCTATTTTTATATTTGCGGTAATGTAAATTAGTATCCAACTTTTGTCGCTTTTCGTACTCGAAATACATGTGTGCAGACAAAATGCGTGAGTGTGTCGTTTCAAACAATACACCTGCAATAACGCTCTCTAGAGTCCATTAAATCTACTTAAGTTCAACCTTCCACGCGCAGGCTGCTTTACAACCCGATGGTAATTGCCCCCGATTTTGAACATTGTGCAGAGTCGAGAAATGATGCCATTTAATTTAATCATTATTTTTAAAGGAGCTACTCTGATTTTTCGAAGCCCATAGTGTTCACTACGTCCGTATCACTAATTCATAACATAAAACCTGGATCACGATAATGAAATACACATCTGTAGAATTGTAAAATGGTGTTTTTTTAACTTCTTCACCATCTTGGAATTTTATACAAAAAATTATATACGTTTGATTCTCAGTATCGATCGTTATATCTGTCTAAGTCACGGTTACTTGTAAAAAGTACGTCAGAAGCCACATACGTTATTACGATGTAGCAATTGCCTATTTTTTGACGTCATGTACGCTGATCTCCCCCTCCCCCCTCTCCCCCCCTCTCCCCCTCTCCCTTTCTCTCCCTCTCTCCCTCTCTCCCTCTCTCCCTCTCTCCCTCCCTCTCTCCCTCTCTCTCTTTCTCTCTCTCCCTCTCTCTCTCTACCTCTCCCTCTCCCTCTCCCTCTCCCTCTCAATCCGATCGACCCTTAATCCGGCAAGGAGGCCATGGTGCGTGAATCGTTGGTGGGGTGAGTGTCGCTGGATATCAATTTTTGAGTGATCTTTTCCGTGAGTAACTTCTGCTCCCAGATATGGTGGCATTCCCAAAGGCAGATCGCCTCGTCGTACGAGATTTTGGAACGACGACTAGTTGGGTGGTATCACAGAAACCGGAGTCAAGGTTTGAGAATTGAGCATTCGCGATATAAGAACAATGTGTACAATTACAGAATGAATAACAAGATCGGTTATATATGAATTGCTTAGTGTAACGAACTTCTACGTTTCATATGAGTTGTGGTGATCTCTAGTTTACAGGATCGCCTATCGGTGTGTGCTCATGTGTTGTTCCGGTATGATTCTTGGCTACATCTAGTTAAGGGATTACCTATCGATGTGTACTCGCGTATTGTTTGAATAGAAGTTTCTAATCGTTGGAACAACATTGACTATTGAACACTACCATTGAAGATGCCAGTTTCTTGAGGCGATCCTGCAAGGGTAGGGCTGACGGTCCCGTTAAGCGTTTTTTGCGTTTGTTAATTAATTTTTACTCGAACAAGTAGATGTTTCACCAGGTGGTTATCTGGTTATTATTTCCTTCAGTTTTCTATAGAGTATACTTGCTTGGGTATACTTCACCGTTAATGCCCAAAACAGGAACATTGTCGATTTAAAATATTCCACAATTTGTCAAAGACACCTTACTATTTAAAAGAATACGAGCTTATATTTTGCAAATATAGCTCTCTTTGCCAACATAGTTATTTCATGGTTTTATGGGTGTTATACAGATACTGTGGAATATAAACGATGCCTGTTAAGACGTTAGATACTTTTGAGCATCCGAAAAATGAGGAAGATCAAAATATTTGTTTTTAGATATAATGAGTTCGATTAAAAAATCAATATGTACGCCTCATTATATGTTATTTATATTGTGAGCATATCAATTAAATGGTGGTGGTTGTTGGGTTCAAGTATTTTTTTGTCGGTGACTTGTGTTGATAAGTGAAGATGCTTTATTAATATTACTATAATATAGTCTTTAATCATATTCTCTTTACTTTCGCTCTCTGACTCTAACCCTTTACTCTGCTTTTTGACTCTGATTTTAACTCTTTTCTCTCTACTCTACTCTGTAGCTCCGCTCTGCTCTCTAACTCTGTTCTCTACGCTCTGCTCTGTAATTCTGATTTGCTCTCTATGACTCTCTGTAACCAATTCTATTCTCTGTGTTATACCTCTGACTCTTTTCTCTGTACTCTGCTCTACTCTTTACGACGCTCTTCTCTCTTCTGCTTTGCTCTCTTTCAGGTTACGCCCTTCTTCCTTAGTGTTTTTCTGCATGCACCGTTTCTCATTCATACACGTTCCTATACCCATCGGCCACGTGTATTCCTCGAAACCATGCATCACCTAAAACTAAGCCATGCACTCTCTCCCAATCGCTCTTCTTTCATTGCCTTATAGCCTAAACATTCTTCCTTCGGTGACACGCACTTGTACTCTCTAAAATATTTATCCATTTTCACGCCAAACTATTTTCACATTTCCACAATACAGCATCTGCTAAAAATTTGAACTACATATTTAATTATGGAAGAGTGTGAAAACCTTATTCTTAAAGCAATTTTACTGAGACTTGTTGGAAAAAATATTAGTGAAACAAAATAAAAGTACATATCAAAAATCCGCTACCTAAAGGACTAGGTAATTTTGTCAAGAATATTACTACAAAATATTGTCCAAATCAGTTCAGTAAGTTTTGACATCTGCCTGACACCAAGTTTGAAATGTTAGTTTCGAGAATAACAGGTTTAAAGATTAAATCTGTTATTATTGAAAGCTAACAAAAAATTTGAAATTATTTATTTTTATTTTAGCGACTCACAACGTGCTATCAACATTTGCTGCATAAAATTCTTCTTTCATTGAGATAGACATCTCCTGATTTTCTTCTTACTTTAGCTTCGCACACCATTGGTCCTTCCTTCAAAGATTGCTGTGCTGCGCGCCCGGCTAGCCTCAACTGTCGTGTCCTCTCGATCACTTCAATAATAAGCATGAATTCTTTATTGAATTTGCATTGCTTGAACAAGAAAAGAACTTTATGTACGACAAAATCAACAACATTAATACGGTTTTCTTAGGCGATATCTTGCAGGTTAATTTATTCAAACTTTCATTATAGTTTTAAATGTATTCATCGATATAATACTCTAGTAGAATTTCAGCTCTTAGATCCTTGTTTAATGACATCAAGGAAATTTGGTGGTAATTTTTTATAATATTGTTAATGCTATGATTGTTTTCATATAAGTTTATAAAAACACTCAGTTGCGTATACGGACGTTATTTATTCTTGCATTGCTGGTTTACAGCCAGCTACAACTCTAGACAGTCGAACGTCACACAAGCACCAGCAAACACAGTCTTCAAGGAACCTTTATCTTTGAGACTTATACACAGTTCGGATCACATCATTAATCCAACAAATTACTAAGACGATTAGCTCGTCGGCTCTCAACTTACCACGACCATCGCGTACTTACAATACGCGACGGACTCTACACAACGTTTTTGAACATCCAATCCGGGAGCAAGGTGCAGCAAACTCGATTATTACACCAAAAAAGCCAGTTTGCGTGGACACACTAATTAATGGTTCGCGCGATGAATTTTGTAGCGAAGAACGTTGTGTTCTCTAAACGTGGACGAGAAACACAAAAGCATAGGCCAGCGACACGGAGTCAAGCGTTATGTTTGAACTTCGTCGGGCGCCGATCTTCTCAGAGTGAACTTTTGACTCGGAAAGAAGTCCCAATATCCCCTTTGATATCCGTGACGCCTACGAGCCTCAACGAACGAACCTATAAATAAAATATACGATCTTTGAAAAAATGATTTCTCGTATTTGATCAAATGCATGTATCATAATTCTTAAGTAACTAATATTGAGAATATTCACCATAATTTTCGTAAAATTGATTATTATAGGATAAATACGTTATTTTTTTGATTTTTGTAGATGTTTACTAATTCGTCGCATATTAGGTAAAAAGAAATAATTATTTTCTAGATTGGTTTTTACACATCTTTTTTTATACTTTCACATAATGTACTGAGCAATATTTATTAAACTATGTGGGAATGTAAAAATAATCTGGCATGACCATGAAAAATATTTTAAAGAGTATAAGTGCGTGCGGTCGAAATAAGATGTGTTTAGGTATGTGGTGGTGAAAAAAGAACGATTGAGACAGAGTGCGTGGTTTATAATAGTTTTGGGTAACGTATGATTCTAAGGAATGGACGTGGACGATGGTTGTGTCAATGTGTACCAATGAAAGGGGTTACGTGCAGGAAACTTAAAGAAAGGTGTAGTACAGAAGAGAACAGAGAGTCACGGAGAGTCATAGAGAGACATATAGAACAGAGCATAAAGTACAAAGTTAGAATCAGAGAGCAGAGTACGGAGTCGGAGAAAACTGCTAAAATATAGAGTAAGGCTAAATTATATGTATCGCAGTAATGGCAATAAAGTACCTTTACTTATCAACACAAATAGTTGGCGAAAAAATACTTGAATTTCACCCCATCAATCCCACAAATATATGACAGGTTTTACTCTGAAAATAACACAAAACAAGTGCTGCAAATTATAATACTCGTTGAAATATTATAATACTCTTTGAAGCTGTGCAGAAGATTCGGAAAAATTGCAATGAAAGAAATCCACATTTTTTTTGAGATAATTAGTTTGAACTTATATTACATTTAACAATAGTACTTAAACTCCAATCTTTACGACTGCATTTCTAAAATTGTTTCAGAAATTATATCTCTTAGATTAGACTTCGGTCTTTTGTAACGAATTGTCCACATCTGATACCATATGAATATTGTCACATCCCACCGTTGTCACCAGAAATATGTCATAGACTATCCGCAACTGTCGAATTTATGTCGCGATTTCGCGTCTTCCCGATTTATTTACCGAGATTTTAAGATAAAGAAAATTACGGTTTCGGGTCAAGCGTGTCTACGCAACACTCCCCTGGGATGAGGAAAATTAATTAACACGTTGGGCGAATTTTGGAGGTTGAAGAAGAATATCAACGAAATCTTCTTCCGCAATAAAGGCCTTTATTGTTTTCTCTAGTTTATTATAAAAAGTTATTAACCTTTGAGTTCCGTCCACCGCGTATTTTACGTTTAAATTGTATACTCAGAAATTCAGATTCTCCAGGGCTTTTAATACGTAAGTGAATGCGCCTCAGAAAACTCAAGGATATCTTAGGATTCTGTGTCTGGATGGAGAAAAACTCAGTTAAGAACATTTACAGAAATGATCGAATCTTACTGGTTAAACCTTAAGCGCAGGGAGATCGAGACTGTCGCAAACGTTACTGTCGCGTCTAACCGTAGTGAAAACTCGAATAGTAGTGATGGCCGTGTCCAAAAGCACCGATATATATTGTAACGCCGGCTGAAGATGCCGCGTTACGCCAGCAGAGCGACGGTTGTCAACGGGCTTGTTGACAACAGAAGACTCAAGAGAGACATCCCGCCAACTTCGAGTTTGCCGGACGCGATCTTGCCTTTGAGCGAACGTTATTGTGTTTAAATAAATATCCTCGTTCCTTTTTATTCAGTTGTGTTGTGTTAGTGTTATGCAGTCCTCGGCGAGCACTCCCCGGCGCAACAATATATTGTCTCAATTCTATCTCTCCTTAGCCTAAAAATTCCAAGGGTATGAAGAGGTCCTGCACGTGCGTCTGTGGCATGTGCGTTAGGTTTCTATTTATCTGAGGGTTCTAGAGTCCTAGACGTCGACAATGAATTTTGTAAAGAAAATGCTTGTAAAGAATGCTTGTAAAGATTCTAAGAACCTCTTGTCGCCGTCCGCTATGAAGATGCAATTTATGGGTTTAGACTTTGGGGCGCCTAGTTCCTATAATTTATTTATTGGTATTTTTAAACATCCCTGTGCCTTCCCCTCTTACTATCGGAGTCTTAACATTCGAGTCACTAGCTTGCAGTTGTTACATTCCGCTCTGGTTTGTTTCTCGATTTCCCTTTTCAATAGGCATAGGGCCGGCGTACATCACAGTATCTACAGGATTGAACATATTAAAGTCCAGATTTTTAGTATCAACTGGAAGTACATGCAGTAAATAATTCACTATTGTGGTATAATTCACTATTGTGGTACGGACGGTCCCATACGTTCGGGTAGTCCGCGAGTGGCCGACCGAATCCCCTAATCGACGAAATCTCGTGCGCATGCGTCGAGACCCCTCCTAGATCTTCCGATCAAAGGAGGTCGATACAGCGCACGAGAGTCGCACTCTGCATTTGGTGGTTAAATCGGAAGGACGTTTTGAGAAGCATAAGGCATACAGGCCAATTCTGCCTTCACGCGATTGTTCTGATCCTATACGAGGTAAAGTGCACACAAGCACTATCACTCACGGGAATTGCTATACAAAAAGGATATTGCTTGTATTCGGGCGCGACAGTCCCGAATACGAAATAATAGATGTTGACTTTATATTCCGCGACGACAAGTAAATCGACATCTGCCGGAGCGGGGAACGTTTAGTGGTACTGGGCCATCCGGTTCTATTCATACCCGACAAATCCTTGCTAGCTCACACGGTGCCTCTGAGGCGACTTAGCTCACTGAAGTGCCCTACTTGTCTAAGATTTGGCGTTTTCGCTGTTCCTGGCAAAGTGCATTCAGGTGGTGTAGCATTTGATCGGCTTTGGCCGGTGCGGATTCGCGGTACGGCCTTGTGACCCGATAATCTCGCGAAGAATTCGCCCAGCTCACTATGGTGCCTGCCGATTTTCCTATCGAGTTTATGTATTGCCGTTCAACGGCTATCGTCAGCGACCGTTCCTACTGATCGTACTCCCGTGCCGGAAAATACGCGAGCAATCCCTGGTGCGTATTCGGGCGTCGTGGGAACGCTCGATCTTCGGATTGCCGAAACCCACGTACGTTGACCGGATATTCTCCAGAAGGCTGACCGTAACCCCGGGTCGCATAAACGAGCTGAACAGAGCTGAACTGAAGTCGTTTGGAACGTCGGGCTGGAGAACTCGTAGGGCTCTCGTACCCCTGTGAGTCATCCTAAGCTTCTTCGAGCGACCCACGCATTACGCCAGCCATTTTGTCGCTCCTGGTTTCAAGGGAGAGCCAGAGGGCACGCGACAAAGGCAATCCTCACACGTTTCCTTGTGTAGAAAAGCCAATGACAACCCATAGACTTGACCGCGAGAAGTCGCATCGCAAAATCTAAATTTAGTCACCAGGGGAGGGGGTAGTCAAGCGGAAGAATCCATTGTGCGGAATTTAACAACTTGACTTCAGACACCAACACATCACAATAAACACAATTGCGTATTCTGTATTTCGTTGGACAAGATGGATACGTGTCCGACCGGTTCCGCACTCTCTTAGCTTCTCTTCTTTCTTAACAATTTTCCTCTTTTCTCGTCATCGGGGAGTTCGCAAAGACGGTTCCTGCATTGCAGGGAGGCGGGCCAACAATATGAATGGGATAATGATTCTCTATGAAGAGTTTCTTTAATCATATTTATGTTATATACATATTCGTTGTAGAACAGTTTGACTGCTTTATCCACCAAACCCTAAATGACGCCAATTTCACGTTGAGGGTGAGAGGAGAAAAAATTAATATATCATTTCCATAACCGGAAAAAGTTGGTTGATGAAACCATTTAAATTTTAATTTATGATCATGCTAAAAGCCAATCACAGTCGGTTCTAAAAAAACTGGTACAATACTCATTCTCCAACTCAAAGGTGAATTTTAGTCTGTAAGGTAAGGCGTTAAGGTAATCAAACATACTGTAAACTTTAACACTCGGTAATACAAAAGTATTTGGTTCTTAGCTGACTTGATCTAAGTAAATGAATAAGTGTGTTCCAAAAACAAAATACATAAAATGGAACGTGTTAAGCAGAGTGTTGATTTTCCTGAAATCCGCTTATTTAAGTTTTTTTGCAATATTATTCTGAAAGAATTCTGAAAGAATCTACGTAAAACGTAGAAGAATACTATACATTATTTCCGATTGTTACGATTGGGTGTCGTTGTCAATTTTCTGTGATCCCACTCTTACCGAGTTTATACTAGGAGTAAAAGCAATTTTGAGTCAAACGTGTCTATATGACACTCCCCCAGAATGAGGCAAAAGAGTTAATGACCTTGGGAGAAACCTTGGACGGATCTGGTAAATTCCTCTACAAAATCGTCATACGCATAAGGGTCGGACACCGGAATAGGATGCAAACAGATTTCATAATTAACGGATCCACTCTTTCCCAACAAAAATCTTTATTGCGTACACTAATTCTTATTAAAAGGATCTAGGTTTGAGTTTCTTTCCGAGCCCTATGTATTTATATAAACGACTTATCAAACTAGATCGAGATTTTCTCGATTTTTCCAAGACGCTGCCAGATCTCCGCACTTTAAATATTTCCAGATTATCAGGGTTAATGATAATTACTTTCGGGCTTCACCGCTTACTTCAGTACGCTGGCAGGTCGCTGCACTGCTTGGTTAATATTTCCGACCACGGATGTAAATATTAAAAGACACCGTACGGTTCTTATTGACTCATTGCGATTAAATGAAATCTTACTGTTAGAGCTACTAAATTCAACGAATAATCGCGTCGCGAGGATTTCGAAAATGGAGTTATGCTTTACGAGGTGTGATCAAAAAGTAAGGTGACTTTTTGAATCCGCGGGTTAGCGATTTTTTGCCGTCGAAAAAATGGATCAACGAACCTGCTCTGGACGTTGTTTTGCTCACAGTTTTCTTCGATTATCATGACCAAGTGCATCAGGAGTTCTTGCTACAAGGCCGTACGGACACAAGTGTATTATGTCTGAGGGGGATTACTTTGAAGGGGATAACATAAATATTGATGAATAAATGAATATTTTTTGATAAAAATAAAAAGTCACCTAGTATATACATATTGTGAGGGCACGCCGTAGCGAAACACTCGAATTTTGTTCTCCGATTTTGAGTCAATGCATTTAAGCACTTCACTCGGAGATGGAGGTTCAAGTCGTGGAATTCAAGGTTTTTCGACAGGAGGAAGAATTGAGTAGTGAGAGGAAAGAATTATGGGGAAATCAGTTCCGATGAGGTGGCGGAGTTTGTAAGCAAAACGACGGGGATCGCCTTTTGCAATGATTTTATAATCGGGAAAGGAAGGTTCGAAATTTATCTTGGTCAGGTTATATTTTATCGTAGGAATTGTTGACTGGTTGTTTAAGACTAGTGCTAACTGATTAAACAAAGGAAAAGGATCTTGATTTTGAATAAGAACCGATTTAATTAGGAACCGCAATCTCTTCTCTTTAACTCGGAATCCACCCTTGGATGGCATTAAATAAAAGTGAAAAAAATTAGACCTGCTGAAGGACTGTTATTGAACGAATGGGGGCCACGCCATTGGCAGCGACAATTCGTTTGATCGGAGTCACGCACTTTAGCAGCGACGATCGTAATAATCCTTCGTGCTTGTCAGAATAAAAGCGCGTGAAAAAAAATGATCTGAGCGAGACTGAGGTTCCAAATAAGGGAATTTCTATTTAACTGAGTTTATTGATAAAAGAAGGAAATTAAAGAAATGATACACATTATGAAAATGTTAATTAGTAAAATGTAAATTATCTCTAAATTATCGATGTGAGTTTTGGGACCAGGCGGTTAGGAATTTGTTATGACACCGAAGCGAAATATGGAAAAGAATCACTAATTGATCGAGCAAACACCGTTAATATAAGTTTTTTAAATGGACGACTGGAACAGTGATTAAGATTGACAAACTAAGTAACCGAGTAAGCGAATAGGCGAGTAAGCAAGTTGGCGAGTGAAAAAAGAGAGCGACGTCCTGGCCTTTAACAGCTTCTTTTATACTATATTCAAAGGTGAAGGGGTGTCCCTTAAGGACCAATCAATGGTCTTAGGAAATTATTAGAACCAATACTCACATTTGTTTAAAGTAGGCCGTAGGGGGAGAATAAGGCTCCTGGTTAGCCCCACTCTGCCTCTATAGAATTCTTATGTTTCTAGCTTTAATTCTAAGATTTGTTGTGTGTTAAATATTAACAAAGTTTGTTGAAGTTGCTTAAAAATATTTTCATCCTTATGCGAAATCGAGTCTCCTGCACTTTGAATCATTGCTCCATCTCTTCTTGTTCCAAAGATATAAAATATTTTAGTGAATTGATCTAAAAGAAAAAAGATATTCGCCTTTGCAGTTAGGGTTAAATATCTCTTAAACTTACATAACTTATTTTAATTATTTCACAGAAAGATTCCTTTTATTTAATAGATTTAAATATATTATATGTTCTAATGCTCGGTGGATTTTAACGTCTCTTAAAAAAGCTTCGAGATGGTTCGGTCGTGGTTCAGCTGGCGTTATCTTCCGGAATGCGCAAACATCGTTCAACGCGTTAGTCAATGAATAGGCTGGATAAAATACGATAAGGGCTCGATAAAATAGATAAGGGAAAATTTCCGGTATGCCTTTCTGTGAAATCATTCAAATTATATTTAAAATTAAGAAAGTAAGAGTTTGCTCGGATGTAACAATATTCAGGAGATCCTCCTTTGTTTTACCCCCTTTTAAGAAAAAGTGCAAGATGCGCTAATTTTTTCCCATGCTTTATCAATTGTTTATTAAATATTATTTATTGAGAGCGGTAAACTAACGATATTATTTCATGGGTCTGCTGTTCAGAGAACACAGGAGTTTTTGTCGTAGCTAGAGTTCTGAGATTATTTATGTGTCAGTATTTTACATTCTCCTTACTTCCTTTGTAAGGACCGCCGGTCGTCACATGCTATGGATTTCGGTATAATTAATTTCTAATAAAACCATGAAAAACGCAACATAAAAATTGAAGTAACATGTAGTAAAATATGGGTTGTTGTTAATAATATGGTTTATTAAAAGAATTAAAATATATACAAAGATTATTGAAACTATTGCTAACCGGAAAGTGTTGGGATTTATACATTGATCTGGCCGTCGTACTTCTTAAAGGGGGAAATACATATAGTGGCCTAGAATATGCATGATATTCAGAAATTTTTTTAGATAAGAAGGAGCAGTATTAAATTATTTTGAAGTTTGGTATTTAATTGTGCATATCTTAAACTAATAAAATATATTTTTTTGATTGCGTGACAAAATAAAATGGCCGACCTATCACCACGTCTTGAGTTCTCCATTCCGTTATATTTGTCTAATCATACCTGTTCGTGGTTTTTTGTGGACGTTCGTACTTCGAGGGTCGCAGGCGGCGCGGTTCTCCTCGTGGATATCCGAACTGCTTTGCGAATCGAGATATCGCTTCGAGAAGATGGAAGCCCGACGTACGAAGCTCAAGTACGAAGCTTGGCGCCGTGCTACTGGCCTAGACTATCGTGACTGTCGCTCACGCCTAGGGAACAC
>JBCFXI010002279.1:0-26082 GCA_038496175.1 Ampulex compressa | reverse complement strand
CTTGATCAATCGTGGTCAAGCCTACGTCCCCATCACCGTCACGCAGCAGCTGGGAGCGGGATTTACGACCCCGCGAAATTCTACGTAAAGAATTACGGCGAGGGCGGGACGTAACAGTACAATATAAATTTAATAGCTCCGCAAAGGGTTAGAATAATTGTGGAAGAATTCTGTGACATTTTTTTTCCGTAGTTATTTACTGCAACAATTCTATAATTCGTTGGATTTAACAGTTCTTATTGTATTTGTTACTTAGCCCTCAAGTGAAGGAATTCTTCAAACGCGCATCTCTGTTAGACATTTTGTCCGTCCTAATCCTACTTGCGCATCACACAAAAACGTTGTATCATGTATGACATTGCCTTGTGAATATGTACGTCAAGAACTTCATTATCTTTTCGTTTCTTGTTGTGCGAATGCATTTGGCGAATCTTGTGCAAAACACGACCTTTTAAGTCCGATACAATGCTTTATAACACGAAAGTCGCCTTTTTGTATACATTCTTGTATCTTTTCTGGTAAGATTAAAAATCACTAAGTACTATATTTGATGTTAAATGTCGACAAGTGTTTTGAAATGTATTTATTCTTTTAATGTATCGTGGTAAGTGACAGGAAAAACAAAATATTTGTGATCAATAAGATTTTATTTTCAAAATACACGTTGATTATAAACTTTCATGTGCGTAAGGCTCTAAAACTACGGTACTTAGTATTAATATTATTTCTTCCTTCGTTAATATAATATTCGCATTATTTAAACTTCCACAATTATCACAATTAAAAGATGCATTTATCATTTCTTAATCATAGTATTTTCGATTTCATATTCTCGAAAGAAAAATTGATGTTTTTTCATAACATATAGAAAAATATTTCAACCTTTACCATTTTTTATTTAGAAATGGTGATAAATTTGTTTTACAAATATGAGTTATTTCATTATCAACCTTCTAACGGTGGTGCACGACTACAATTTCATTGAAACATGAACATTATTTACACTCGACGAGGTGATGAAAATTTCCGTTAAAGTTAAAACCAGCCGCGGATCTAGTTACGTATTTAGCAGTGCAATTATTCTCTAAGTTAACAAACCAAAACAAACTATCTCGAATGAAAGTCAAACCTCCGGAACGAGGTTCCTTTTATGGACATGCAAAACAACTCAGGAGTTCCGCCGTACGAGGCAGAGTTTTAATTACGCGTAAGAAAGAAGTACAGCCATTTACCAAAAAAAGGCCTGAAACCTTCAACATTTGTGACCTGAAATGCTGTTTCACCGCCAATTACCTCGACATGTTTCTTACGCTTGTCTTCGTTTATAGTGATAATCTTAAAAATAAAAAAAGCACATCTTATGAAATCTGAACATCGAAATTTGCAGATTAACGATAAATTGAAGCAAGCAAGAGCATAATGGTATTGTTATATTGTTATAAAAATAAATAAAATATGAATCGTTACATGCACAAATATGATTTATCCTTATGAACAAGAATAAATAAGTCGCAGATTTTAGCGCAATAAAGATTGATCATCTATTAACAATAAAATTCTGAAATTCTAATAAAGACATTCTAAAACATACTTATTTGGTTTAGAAATTGTGATATCTAAAAAAATGCATAAAAACGGTGTAAATGCAAAAGAATGTCAGTATGAAGATATTTATCGTGTAAATCATTTGATGCGTAAAGAATTAATAAAACTTTAGGAAAACAGTACTGAGAACTGTGGTGATTTTATTTTCGTATAGAAATCACGAATGTAACATGAGCGAAAGCAATATTGCATAAATTTTCAAGGTCTTACGAGCATTACTTTTCCCTCCGCTTTCTGCGTAGCCCACATTGGTGCGTGGCATCATTGTAAAATGGTTATAAATTTTAAGAATTAAATTTAAATGTATTTATTTAATTCAGCACATTACGTTCCGGAAGGCACAGATACAACTTCGCTCCACTCACTGCATCAAAGTGGTCTTGAGGGGGAATATCAAAGAAGAGTTTAACTCCAATTTCTAATTTTTACATCACGGTACTAAACAATAACACATTTGAAGTTTTCGTTAACACATTTGAGAGCTCTTCTCAAGTACTCGGTTCTTTTCCTTTACCAAAAAAACCGATACGGAAACAGAAAATACAAACACCACTACATACTTTGCTCACACACACTACAAATCTATCCGTCCGAACAACTCACGGCCAATGCTAATGTTTGATTATCACTAATTATAGCTCGATAAGGACTCCGCCAGAGAGTCGAAACGTCGCTTTTATTAATAAAGGTAATGGTTTACGTCTGGACTAAATAAACATCAATTACTGACCGTTACAACAAGAGGAGTAACACAAAAACTCTTAGGCCTAAAATTAAATTTAATGAAATTAATAAGCAATATTGTCCTGCATCTTATACCAAATAAACATCAATTACTGACCGTTACAACAAGAGGAGTAACACAAAAACTCTTAGGCCTAAAATTAAATTTAATGAAATTAATAAGCAATATTGTCCTGCATCAAATCGCTGTGAATAGACTGCCACTACCAAGTTGTACGTGAACATCATCGAGTGCAGAATTAGCGTTACGTCACTTGAGGTACACAAGCATGAAAGCGTTGCAACTTCAGCATTGTTATCATTTCTTTCTTCTCACGGGGCAGGTGTACCGTGAAGTCGCTTTAATTACCTCGTTATACCTACCCAGTGCTCCACATTTCCAGTTCCGTGTGAAAAAGGCGGAAGGGCATAAAAGTGGATAAGGAGTACTGAATGAAAACGAAGGCCCGTGAATGGTGTGCCGCTCGATGAGTGGCAGGTGTTCATTCTTCTGCTCTAGAATTACCCTGCGTTTCCATCTCATGAAATGCGCTTAAAGAATGTTATTACGGCCCTGCGTTTATACCATCTTTCGTCCCGAACCTCGACGCTGCTATCTCCCGCTTCTTGCCGGACTTTCTTTCGCCTTTGTCCGCCTTCTCGTTCCTCCAATAGCAGACTTCCACCGAGGGTGAGGCTCCGAAACCAATATTTTCCTTCTTCCGCGTCTAATCAGGGAGTTCTGATAATAGGTATTTAGGCGCGTCTTACGTCAGTGCGAAACATGGTTGTTTTTTAATTTTCTTCGCTAATCGCTGGCATCGTTGAAGCATCGTTGGATTTTCTTCTTTAGGACTTCTTCGGGTATTTTGATCACCCTGCGAATGACGAGATGTGTTATATGGTTAGCGAGACATTCTTTTAACACTAAACCTACCGAAGCGGTCAAAATGACCGGTTAGTCGTTTCTTAGAAAAATGTCTGTAATTCGTAAGAGGGCATATTTTGAGATTTTCTATAAATTTACAGCGGAGTGTGAATCATTCTATCGATGTATAGACATCTTTTCTTAATACACTTTTTCTTCAAATATATGCGTGGTGTATATAAATATGTGTAGAGAGTGCCTGGTAGGTTTAGTGTTAAGAAGGGATTTCAAGATTTAATAAACTTTTCGCTGAAATAAAGTACATTTAGTTGCAATTGCTTGCCAGAAATATTGTACGAATATATCTTGTTTGAATAAAAAATTGAGTTAATGTACAAGTTTTTAAAGATGCACTATGCGGTTCGGACGAGCATTAAAAATCAGTCAACATTGATCTGAACAATTTTTTGATATGTCGATTGTGCATGAATGAATGTAGTGCTTTAAAAAGAATTTTAATTATACTTCACTTTAATTAACATCAACAAAATACACATTAAATGAATGTGTGATATCCCTAATTTATCGAACAAGTGTTTAATGTGAGCTCTATTTACCACGCGATAGACATCCAATCTATAGGCTAATTCTTCCGGTACGGCAGTTAACATGTCTGGAATGATGGAAGTTAAAGCGTCTTCAATACTGTGTCTCACCTCGAATAGATTACAGATTTTTCAAATTAAATTATCCCATTTGCGAATCAAGCATTTTTACATATATATTATATCTAAAAAAATATCACATAGTGTTAATTACATAGTAAGAAATAAAAAATTGCTTTATAATGTAAGTATAAAAATTGTATGCAGATAATTCAAGAATTCAATAATAATAATAATGATTTTTAAATATAATGTATATGTGAAAGTACTTGATTTTCAAACGGGTGAATTTCGTTTGCAAAAGTGTGAATTTAATTTGGACAATCTATAATATATAGTGGATGCGGATCTTTATAAAACTCTAAAGGAAAAAATCCTAAGGGGTGAGACTGGGTGATATTGGAGGCCAGCGGAAGCAAGCCCTGTCATCTGGTCCCTGGTTACCAATCCAGCCATTCTACGCGCATGCGCACAACATAAAACTGCCTTTCCTATTCTTTAATGTTAATTGTAAAAGATTTATACACATTTCAACAAAGAGATATTGTAACAAAATAAAATTGGTACATTCTTTTATGTGCACTCTGTGTATTACAATTCCTAAGGTATGTGGGACAGTAGAAAAATTCCGAATTTCTTTAACGTATTTACCCCGAAAATCCAAAAAGCGTCAGGAACAGAAAATTGTTCGATGCTTATGTCTAAAAATCTGCAGAGTTAAAAGAAAAATCACAGTGGTCGAGTTATCAATGTTCCTTTTTTAATCCATAATTATCAGCAATGCATTTGTGTTTGTGTTCATTATCAATGTTCATTGACAATGTTTTTGTATTATCAGAGATATCCAAGTTCTTAGCTTGTATAACTATTAAAAAAATACATTGAAAGGCAAGGAAATGTAGTTTTTGTAATATATGTTTAAAAACAATGTTATTCTAAGTAGTTTACTTTTATTAGGATATAGTTTATACCTGCTTTGCAGGTAATTACTCATTTACTCATGTACAATATGGCCTTGATATTACTGCTTTCCGTTTTCACATCGGCCGTAATTTAGTACTCTGCGTCTGGTGATAATTATCTCAATTTCGTGTAGCCAATAGTGGGAAGCTAGCGGATGGAATTGCTAAATATTACATGCGCAAATATCCGCCTGGATGTTACCGTGCCATTAACATTTATTTAAACATCTGATAATTAAGACCGTTATCAGGATAACTGATCCCAATATCGAATGGTCAGAAACTTATTTTATCTGTGAACAAGCTAACTGAAACAGGAATACGACAAACACAATAAAAGTTAGGTACGTATACATATTTTGAGAAAGAAAAGTTTTCATTCCTATTAGTATATATGAGTTCCTTTCATCCTTAGGGAGGATTAAAAACAACACAAAAGTTTGATGATCTATTTCTACAACATACTATCATACGTATAAGTGTACGACTTTTCCTTGTATGTATGTCAAGATATTATGCATGTTTAAAAATATAATCGTTTCCCTCGTATACTATACACGTGTATAGTCGCATACTTTAATGTTTAAGCCTTTAAATGCGAAATATAAATCTACATACTGGCACATAATTTTACAAATAACTCCATTTTCTTACAATATAAGTATATGAAGTTTTACCCCTTTTTTTACAAACAAATCCCTTAAATTTCGAACTAAATACAAATTACTTATCTCCGTTTATTACATCAGTCGTTCACCGGCTTTGGCAAGCAACGATAATTTAATATCTGCGTTACCATTAGGCGAACCTTCTTGTCACTCAAAGAGCCATAATTACGTGCTTCGGTCAATCGTACTTTGTCAAACTTAACAAACTCGTAGAAAATATGCCACTACTCCCTAAGAGGCTAATTTGTTCCTTCTGGAGAATCTAACGCTTATTCCGCTTCCAATTATCTGCCGCAGGAAATCTGGGGCAACGATTTCCCGTGTCACATCCTCGTTGTCACAAGGATAGGCCGCATTTGCCATCGTAACACTGATGGGTATACCGTAAAGTGCCGTGTAAATTTTGCCGGTAATTTTGCGACGAACCTCGCGTAACGATGAACCGCCGTCAGAACTTGGAGGCACATTCTCCATCCCGTCTTCCGCTGATTTGCATACGCCGCGCCGGTCGATAGTCCATGGCGGTAGTCGTTTTTACGGGAAAATAGATAACGACGATCTGCGGATAATGGGGAGAATCGGGTTTTACGAGCGTATTTTGCGGCCTAAGAGGCACGCGTAACGCGTTTATCGTCACTTTGTCATCGTTCCACGTCGGAAGGATTGCCCCTGGAATTGCGTGAGAACTATCGAGTGACATCACCCTTCAAAGCCCAGTCCATAAATTTCCCTTCTTTCGCTTATCGCGAATAACTCTGATCGTAAAGCTACGTTCGTCGATTTTAATTGAATCATCAAACCTGCGCGATAGATTTGATCGTCTGGTGACATTTTTATCGAGGTCTGGTTTCTTTGCAGGGTACGCTTTCCACGTCATTTGGTATTTTATGCTCGCTAATGATATAAAAGTATGTAGGGTTTTATTATAAAAAACAACAATAACCGTAAAGTCATGCGAAAAACTAGCGATGACTGAATAAATTCCTTCCACTGTCGGGTATGCTTCCGATCGTGTACTTTTCTACTGCAGATTTTTTTTCTGTATAATCGTGAATAAAGAAGATGTGTAACAGGTGTTCGCATTTAGGTGTATATATTCCTATATTTCAGATTTATATTTTTAGATGTATATAGATTCTACATAGTCAGACGTATCTGATGTAAAATTATCAGAAAACAGATTGAAATTCTGTTGAATCTTTTTGGACAATTCTCGTAGTGATTTAAATCGTATTTCAACCTTCATACACCTGTGAGCCAGTGAAAATAGGAGAGACATTTTGTGGACAGCTAACACGATTATTTATATAATATTTTGTTTATTAGGTTCCAAATTTGAGTCTATAATAGATAGATATAACAAACATTACAGCTTCACTGCGATTACAGAAAAAGGTGCAACATGCGGATTATTAATCCACAATGTTAATCAAAATAATCAGAAACAAATCGGCAAATAAAATTACCATAACGCAACTGGAATTTTGGGCAAGGAATATTTTATTTTAAAAAACATTTACTTTCTAAGCAAAAACATCAGGTAAATACTTATAATATAGCTACACATGTTTCGAATGCCGATTTGTTTAGAATTAATTGCATAGACATTTTTAAATCTCCAGTCAATATTTACGAACTGGTAGAAAATTTCTATTTTCCAGAGGTAGAAACACAGTGATGTATTTCATTATGTTGTAGGATCTCCCGAAGGATTCAAATATTTAGAAATGGTTTGTTTGAAATGTACGTTCGCGTGTATGTGCGTTAGATAGAGAACAATGAATTCTAAGGCTCTTGCCAACAGCAGACGTAGGAAACGTAGAATTGTGAGAACAAAACTGAACACACTTTGTTATCTCAGTTCTAAAGTTGTAAGAGATAGAAACATTAAAACACCCGGGATACTTAAGAGTCTTCGATAAGCTGTTTAACTTATTATACAAGACGCAATAATGTAAAGGCGATGAATATATATGTAGATGTGCGGAAAAATTTGGACCGTTGGAACTCGAACCCGAGACCTTTCGCTTTCTGGGCGACTGCTCTGATCACGGAGTTACTCAAGTCCTCTGATCAAATCATCCCGCAAACGTCTATTTATGTTAAGGAGGAGTCCCAATCCTACGTATATAATTAGTTTCAAGGCACTACATGAGTTCTCTGTGACGATAGAACAAGCACTGGCCGCTGCTGCCCTTTTTGCATTAAACGTCATTAAAAATATAGTATTCTTGCCAACATGTATATATTTATAATTGTTCGCAATTTTATATTACTTATGTATTTAAGAGGAGCCCGAAATCCACTCAAAATGAAAATATATCGTTAGTTATCGCTGCGTCAAAGACATAACGTAAACTCTTATAGGAGTTCCTTTAGGACTTTGGACGAATGCGCAAGTGCCGATGCATACAATTTTTTTTAAACACGTGTATGTAATCTAAGATATAATATATATACAATAAAACATATTGTATTGTAATCATCAACATCATTAAATACTCCATCGAGCACCGCCTGGTTATCCTTGGTTTGTGGTTTGTGTTAAATTCATTTGTTGTTTGTATAATATTATTTATGAGCTATGAAATCCATTGTTTAAAAATGTCCAAGAGATAGTTGATATTTAACAACGTTTTGGCACTGAGGCTAAATTTATGTGAGGTATGTTCCAATAATCTGTTAGGCCTTGAAGAATTGAGTCTGCAATCGAATTTCTATTTTCTCATTTCTAATAAGCTGGTATAGTTTTAACGAATGTAAATTTACCGTTTGGATCATCTACTCTCTGATACATAGATTCATTATCATCTTTTCTTCTCATAAGAACGTTTTTATATTATATTTACTCGATGCGTTCAGAAATTCTTTTTATAAATCATACGTACTTCATTTATGAAATAACGATTTATAAATATGTACTTACTTATGTATTTGGATTTATAAAAATTATAATAGGGCGTTAAAAAGATAAATGGCATTTCAAAATGATCTTACAACTATAACACGCTATGATACAGAAACGAACAACATTGACTACCAGTAAAAAAAGGGACACCTTATGTAAAATCTTACACCGTTATCAGACAATACAGGAAGCATAAACGTGAAGTAATTTAAATTAAAAAGAATACACTGGATGTTGGATTCGGTACAATAATACGTGACCTTGAATCATATTCGATGTTAGATTACAAAATATTTATTTAAGCCACTTATTCTTATTATTAATGAATATAATTATTACTATTAATACAACCATTACCGATGTATCAATGACCTATGATAATAATAATATACTCAGATGTACAGAAGAAACAAATTTAGGAAATCGACTATTAATAAAAAAGGGGCATTACTTATAGAACTTTGCAACTTTATCAAATAAATCGAGACAGCAAGCAATTCCTTAGAAAGTCAATGTCGAGTCATGTCCGATGTTGGACTTCACATAGTAATGCGTGAAATCGAGACAGTCTAACCTTTTAACTATAAAATGTTACATGCATCATGTATAGTGACATCGATAGTAATTCGTCTCACTGTCGTAAATGCGTAATAATGTAAATTTTTCATCTAACGTCTTAAAATGATAAACGATAATGATATGTATGATATTTAAAAATAATAATTATTTTTTATGACGTACTTAAGACCAATGATGCAACCATTAATATTTCGCGTGCCTCACAACCTAAGGTCATTACATTGCGATATAATCCACCGATATGCCTTACATTTAAAATCATTTATTCTGTTCACGATTTTGGAAGAATATGCCGCTGTGCAACAGCTGCCAAGATGCTTGCCGTTTCTACCCACACTTTAGGCCCTGTTGGCCAACCTCTTGTTTTGTCGGATTTTTACGGGAGGTCGAATATAGTCCGTACCACATGCAACCACTCACGGCCATCGCATGCGCCAGAGTAAAAGCGCACTTATGCGCACAGATTGAAAGTACTTGTGGTATACTAGGGAGTAATTACCCAGGAAATTGTCCAATCGTCGGAATTATCGATAATCTCTTTTTCAACGTACTGCTCCACGCATGTGGTTCATCGATAAGTTCACGGAATAGAAATCAAAAAACAAATTTATGCCTGTAAAAATTACGTTAAAAATTAAAAAACGCTTCATATGTTGCTGACAAAGTTGTATTTAAATATGTTTTTGTTACATTATTATCGAATGCGACACCCGCTGCGCACAATGCTTTTCGAAACTCAGAACTTTAGTTAAAATATTACAAGAAAATTCTGAAATTTTGGTTGAGTTTTTTATTAAACATGAAATATTAAAGTGGTGTCGAAGTTTTAGTTCTGCTATTGACGAATAGACGGCGTTTCGCGAATTTAATGAACAATCTCGTGTTTAGAATGTAAAAAGAGACTCGTGTCACTTTACAGATAGCTTCTTCTTAGAGTTTTACTTTTATCCATTATTAAAAATTACGGATCGTGCACGTATCGAAGCAGATGGGAAACGATTATGGTATATATTTCAAAAGCCTGTATCATGAATTATATTGTTATAAGTATATAAATATTTGTAGAATCTTAGATTGAAATGTTGGGTTTAGAATGAGAGAAACTTTGTCAAAAGTTCGGAAGAAATTTGTAGTGAGCCGTTTAGGTACCTTATAAACTGACCTAGCAGAAGCTCTGATATTTTCATTTTAAAAATGAGTAAAAAATAATTGAGCTGCATTAAGTGTAAATTTGTTAAGTCTCGGTCCAGTTACCCCAGTGGTTAACGCAATACGGTTCACTTCGCCAACTTAATTTTTTTAATTTACTATCATCAATTTAGTTTTAATCTTATAATTTAAAAATCATTTTTAATAATTGAGTTGTGTACCAGTGATCAATAATTATTATTATTCTGCACAAAAATATTCGACGTAGTGTATTCAATTTCTAACTCTATAAGACCAGATGGAGAATTAAATAAGTGTGTACATATTACTTTATGACACCAGGAGTTAATGCTTGTTCTTATATTTGTTAACATTAAGTAACGTTGCAATCTTGTTAATTGCAGTATTTAATAAAACGGTGATCTCCAACGTTGTTTACTAGCAAAACTATTGACTACTTAGTAAGTGTATACATATACTACGCTTTAGGTTTTTAATATAACATGTTTTATTAAAGCACATCCAATTAAAAGTAGTAGTTTTTAGTCTACTGAAGTTTAAACAATAAAAGTAATGAAATACAAGAAGAATGCGTAAACAGCTAAGCACTATTATAATTGAAAAGAATTTTGTAATAATCTTAACTACGTTAAGATTTTCTGTTGTTATTCATATTTTATTGTATCTTTTCTATTGTGTTCTTAAAACCTTCATTAATTCTTTTAACACCACACGCTTTTTTTGTTTACCATCTATAAATGCAAATTCCAAAATATATATTGTATTTCTAAAGATATTTATTAAAACCATTACAATTTAAAAAATACGACGAAACCAGTAAAATACATCTATATATTTCTCTTCAATGATATTATTTTCTACTATAAAAACTCATTTAATAAACATGAAAAGCCAAAAAGTCTTTACCAAAAGCGACAGGATGGATAATTCGTCTGTTTGGTACAATAATTGTCTTTCTATTTGCCATTATTTTGTCACTACACTCATAGTTCATAAATATGGCTCAAAAATCAGGACTCATGGCTCATAGCTCATGGCTCATAATCATTCATAACTCATAACTCATGCTTTCGTTAGTCCACGAAACATAGTTTGCGCGATCAGTATGTGCAATCCTACGGTCTTTTATGTTTTATGCCGCGGTTTTCATCGACAAAGCTTCTACAGATTTTTCAAATGCAATTCGCTTTCTTTTAAATGAAATTAATCTTTTTACAAATGAGCTTCGCACATTTTTAAATACAATTTACTTTTTTGTACATGAAATTCAACCTTTTGCAAAGCAAGTATATTTACGTATATATTATATTTAAAAAAACACCAAATAACCTTAATCACATAGTAAGAAATAAAACATTTTATTATAATTTATACATTTGCATAATTACATATGCAGATTATTATTATTATTACTACGGAATTACTGAATTATCTCCATACAGTTTTCTTACATACTTTCATCTCCATATGTAATACTGCAATTGTATATGTGAGGTAGGATGTGGATATAAACGACACAGCACACAAATATCTAATTAATATGAAAATGTATTTCGTTAAAACGCACAGCACTTAAAAGGACGCGATCGAAACCGATAACTCTCAGCTTTCTCTATCGTCGATTTCTAAAACCAACTCCACAGTATGAATCATAATACAATTTTTGATTTCTCACTATGTAATTAACATTATTCGATGTTTTTATTTAAATATAGTATCCATGTAAACGTGCTTGCTAGACAAATGAGTGAATTTAATTTGAAAAACCTGTATCGGTACTTTAGGATCGGCCTGTACCTTCCTCTCCTGGGGTCCACCGTACCTTTTCATCTTCGACACGGCCGAGCTTTCGGCCTCTGCGAACGAAACTCATCCTGAATTATTGACGCCATTATCGACGAGCCGCCGAGGCGAGTCGGAGTTCCACAACACTGGGTCGATCTTCCAGGTCGGCTCTTACGGTAAATCCCGGCATGACGAAAGCGACGAGAAAAGGAGGCGAGGAGAAGTCGCTGCCGGCTGAGAAGGCAGAGAAAAAAAAGAAGGGTAGAAAGAAGGCCAGAGCGGAGGTTGTAAATACGGAGCGTAGAGAAGCGCTCGATAATGCGGAAGGCATAATGGTGCCCTCAGTCCTTCCTAGTTAGATAAAGCCCTAAGTGAGTCCTATCCGCGAGCTGGGTTATATAGGGTCTATATAATTCGATTATTTGATCGAATCATCCACGCAGTTTCGGCCTATTAATACACGTTATAAGACTATTTTATCGTATTATCGAAGGTGTCTACAAAATTGTACTCTTTGCTACGAATGCGTTCCATAATTTGATTGATTTTTAAGTCCAACTGGCATGCCGCTGGCTACTGGGCGAGTCCTTAATGAACTCTGAAAAAACTTTTTCTCACTTTGGTTGATTGAGGAGTGATCGGTTGCCTTCCCGTGTCATGAATAATACAGTGTGGTTTTGAAAAGACTTTATTACTTTAGACGCGTAAGCCTGCGTGTATAGAGAGCGCATATCGCGGTTTTAAAAGCAACAGTAATGGCAAAACGCTTCACGTGTTTCTATATGTATGGTTAGGATGTAACTTGCGTTGGTAACGAGAGTAGCATTTCTGACGTCACTTCTTCAGCTTACGAAGAGACGTTAATTCCATTTCCCACCTCAGCACTGTCAGTGACTGAGGGCGAAAAGTACATGTGGTCAAGCTTCGGCAAATATTTGTAAAAAAAAAGATTTAAAGGTGTAGGATCCCGGAAACTTGGTTTCCTGTTATACCGAATGTGTGAAAGTCTCTGCAAAGTTACAGAACAGATTTTGCCTCTTCAAAGCAAAGTATTTGCTTTGCGGTTAGAATTAGTCATTTTTTCCTTAACTAGGTGAACTAGGTGAAAATGCTTACGGTAAAATATCTGATACTATGTATCATTAAGTGCTTATTAAACTAAGTATTTTGTTACATCCAAACACCTAGAAGCGTTGGATATATTCTTTTTATTATATTTGATGTATATATGTATGTACACATATTTACATATATATATATATATATATATATATGCGTGTGTATATATGTACCGTTCAAGCAGCAAAGTATTTCGTCGTGCAAACGCTGTACGTGCTAACGAGCATCGGATTCACGGATCTTTCCTGGCTATTTTGCCCTCTATCCAGTGGCGGATCATTTCACGGGCGCAAGAGACGCAAGAGATCTCATGCAACAAAAAAGACATTGTGAACCTGTTTCATTATGTATCTGTTATAAATCTGCTTGAAATATAGTATTCTGGTCAACATGTATATCTTTATAATTGTGTGCAATTTTATATTACTTATGTATTTAAATACACTAATTACTTCCATGAGTTATTTAGTTAACTAGTTCTATCAGAAATATAACATACCTTTAAGTTAATGCGTTTTACAGTATAATTGACATTCAAATTTTAAGAGGGGATTTTCAAAACGGAAATGAACTTGTAAGTAATTACTATGTTAGTGGAAATTCAAGTTGGCTTTTTATAAGGCACCAATTGCTTTGCAAACTATCGTAGTCTTTATTTTAATAAAATAACTGGTAATTAATATTTAGAAATGCTGACGTTTTGGTAGGGAGATTTCTTCTGTACCCATTTTTTGATGAAGCAAATAAAAGTGGTTATGTCAACGTACGTTTGTTACCTTTTCATTGCCAACAAGATATTTTTACAAAACTAATAGTGAAACAAATACTCTACGCACTGTAAAATAATAATAGGTTAGAAATCGCACTTTTCACTTATGCCTATCATATTTAAATATAACAGTATTTTGTTACCGTATTCGCTATTGTACATATAGAAAAAAAGTATTATAACCACGGTAGATCGCTATTATTCTATTCCGCAACTTCAACACCTCCTTATTACTTTTATTTATAATTACCCTGTTCATAGTAATAAACAGCAAAATAAAAGCTACTGTTAACTTTACAAAGTCAGAAATTCCTACTATCCCAATTCACGCCGGCAATTATGAAAGTGGTCTAAATAAAAAATCTGCAAGAAAAAAGATCGATTTATCTCGTACCTTACGTTGCATTCATTTACATCGCAGTAATGCGCAGTCACTTTTTCACGATGAGGAAGATATAACTTGGATCATTTTCACGATCATCGGCAGATTTATCTTTTCGGTTTCTCGAGGGAGGATCTGGACCTTCCCCTTCCCCTGGCTACGTCCCTGACCGTTGGGAGTGGCGGGGGAGGGGGGATGCTCCCGGAAGAGTGTCAGTGTCGGACCGCGATTTCACGATAGCCATCCACGTCGCGGGATAAGCGGCGAGATAGACCGTCATATTTATTCCACGAGGATTATCGCGATGGCGAATCGTAAAAATCGGGAATCCCACGAAATCCAAGCCGTAGACATAGGATAGGCGCCGATGAGAGGCAGATCGCGAAACTGCGTGGACACTGACAACGATTCGGATAGTTGAGGGGAGAGGAGCTATCGTGTACACGCGGAATCATTAATTTGTTCCTCTACCCCTGAAGGGGAGCAAGAAGTCGGAATATGACCGTGGAAATGTCAGACGACAAAGGCCAATTGGGCCAGATTATGATGGACACGCGCGCTATTTACAAACTGCGCAGAAATGTATAATTATGATTATTACAATTTGCATTGACATATTTAATTGTATTATTCGTAAAAACGTGCAAATACAACATTATAGAGCCTAACATAATTTATTGCTTGTCCATGAAGGCGGGAAAAGAAAGCATTATCTTTTAAAATTAAGAAAATGTCTTTTAACCCTTTGGTTACAGGTGCCGGCTATAGTCGGCATACAATATGCATACTTTTCGCCTTGTTGTCCCGGTCAGTGTCATTACTTCAGCGCAACGAATTGCTGTAACTAAAGGGTTAAGAAGAAACTTTTGCATCCGAGTTATTACGTATAACGACTTCGTAACATTAATCGATTGAATGGATTAAATCGATTAGTTGTGCGAGGACCGATTGTTAATTGCTTCTTTTCTCAGAGCTGTAATGCACTTTTTCAGAGCTATGAAATGGTCCTTCTCTGAACTATGGCACGGTTCTTGGCGGAACCACAATTTATTTTACATTGGAACAATTGGCCAAGCAATTATTGTTACAGAATCGTTATACGTAATAACTTGGATGCAAAAGTTTCTTCTTAAAGGACATTTTTTCAAATTTGAAAGATAAGTCGTTGTTTTCCCGCATTCTTAGATTAATGATAAACTATATTAGGTTCTATAATGTTGTATTTGCACCTTTCTATGAATAATACTGTTGCGCCGGGGGGTGCTCGCTGCAGAATCCATATCACTAACACAACACAACTAGTAATGAAAGGAACGGGAATATTTATTGGAATATAATTATGTTCGCACGAAGGCGAGATCGCGTCCGGCAACCACGAAGCCAGCGCGCTCTCTCTCTCTCGAGTCTTCTGTTGTCAACAAGCCCGTTGACAACCGTCGCTCTGCTGGCGTAACGCGGCATCCTCAGCCGCCGTTACATTATCCTCCTCATCGAAGATGGCGGTCGTCCCGACCGCGGCGACTTTCTTTTTCTGCGACCAACCTCAGATGATTCATCGGGAGCCAGCTTCAGACTTCGACTTCTAACCCTGATTCATCGGGCTGTCATCTGCTCGGTCGCCAACCTCCTTTCCTATGTCAGTTTGGACCGAGTACCTCTATTCGAAATGGGATAAAGTACATGGAATTGTACTTTTTACCCAGGTGGCCTTTAAAGATAGCCGTCTCGACATTCGTCCTTCGTCTCAGAGGAAAACTACCTAAAAACCCTGAGCAAAACTCCGGTACTCCTCTCGTTTGGCTACGCAGAAGACCGCTCTTCTGAGGATGTCCGGATCGCTTCTCGCCCTTCCGCTTGCCTCCACGTCAGAGTTCCTCTTGCTTCAGAACTTCTTGGGCAGACTCTCTTCCAGACAGGCAGAGCCACTACCCTTGAGATGCCACCGTCCAACCATCAAGGTGTCCTCCCTCAACGATTGTACGGTACATACCCTGGCCATGCAATCAGGGGACTTTCACACCCTTATGGATGCAGTAACAGTCTCATCGAAGAGGCCACCCTCTGACGAAGAGAATGACACTTCCTCAGACTCCTCTGATGCACAGGATGGGAGCGCACTACAAGCCAGGAGAAGCCTTCGCCATCGGCTTCTATGACGCAGCGTCTTCTTCTTGGGCAAAGATGTCGTCATCCTCTATTTCTCAGTCCTCTTTGTGAGTAGCGTGTCGAACGATTAATGTGGACGACTTTTGGCTTTGACGACGGTGAACAAATTATGCGGTATATCAATTGGTTCAACGGGTCTCGTACCACATATGGTCCTTCCCAATCTGGCTGTAATTTAGGGCATCTTCCTTTTTTCCTCCGTGGGTTGTACAGTCAGACTTGCTCTCCTGGAGAAAATGTAATGGGATGTGCAAAAGCATCGTACCAGGACTTCATCATCTCAGTACCGATTTTCATCCGCTGCCACACAAAACTATGGATTTCCTCTATCCATTCCCTGGTTTCAGCGACTAGCTCATTTTCCTCCTTTTGCTTTAAGGGTTCAGCTCCTCGTATCAAATCCAAAGAAAGCCGTAGGTCCCAAATCATGAGAATCATCACTGGGCTGTTTTGTGTCAGCTCAAGGCGAGATGTTTGGTATGCCAACAAGAACATTGGAATCCACTCGCCCCAGTCTTTCTGGTGTTCTGAAACAAACTGGGACAAATATTGCAGTAGAGTTCTGATCATCCGCTCAACAAGTCAATCTAACTGAGGGTGCAAAGGAGTTGTTCTCGTCTTCTTGATGCCCAACATCTTCAGCAAATCTTTGAAAACGTTGGACTCGAAACTTCGACCCCAATCTGAATGCAACTCTAGCGCTACTCCATGCCTGCTAACCACTTCCCTTAGCAGAGTCTTCGTGATGGTCGTCGCCTGCTGGTTCGACAATGGAAAAATTTCGGGCCACTTTGTAAAATAATCCATTACGGCGAGCGCGTATCCGCTCCCGGCCGAAGACTTTGGCAAGGGATCCACAACGTCGAGCGCCAACCTCTCAAAATGTACGTTAACGTTATAAACCTTCAGGGTCGAAGAAGAGGATAATGTTACGCCGGCTGAGGATACCGCGTTGCGCCAACAGAACGACGGTTGTCAACGGGCTTGTTGACAACAGAAGACTCGAGAGAGACAGAACGCGCCGACTTCGTGGTTGCCTGACGCGGTCTCGCCTTCATGCGAACATAATTGTATTCCAATAAATATTTCCGTTTCGCAGCGGAAAGGGAAGAAAGTACCCCTCGTGCCGGTCCCTCCAGTGATGAGACCAAGGCCAATGCTTTCCTTGGCTCATCCCAACAATTAGATTTCGCTGCGGCTTCAAATTGTATTAGAAACTCTTCCCAAGATTCGTTTCCGTGAAACGTCGGTGGCCTAAGGACGTATCCCAGCTCAGATACGCCCCTGTGCACACCACCCCCCTCCTGCAGAGGAAGCGACAACGTAGGCAATAGAATTAAATATTTTAATGCGCATTGTAACAGCCATAATTATACATTCCTGCACAGTTTGTAAATAATGCGGGTATCGATTATAGAGTCTTTAAATCTGGCCTCTGCCGCCTGATACCATCCCAGTCCTATTTCAACTTCTCTTTACTTTTTTTCAGGGTTCTAAGAACATATTAATGATATCATGTGTACACTTTTTATGTCTCGTATTGGGTTAGAAATTACAGTGGCACCTCAGTTTACGACGGTATCCTGTCAAGAAATTTTCGGGTTACGGAAATAAAATCGGATAAATTTTTGTTTCGGAAACCTGTGCTTCCAGATAGAGAACATGGATTACGACACATATGCGCTTGTTTCGGCTCATTCAAAGTGACTTGAGTTAATATAGTCGCAGTCTGCTTAAATGTAAACGTCTCTGGCTGTATGTCGAATGATTATTGCGCTATATTACGATCGTGTTGAAATGTCATTCCAGTTACGAAATGTTTTTGGAACCAATTAATTCTGAACATTGAGACGCTATTGTATTAGGTTGCTAATACGGGGTAGACTACTGTGAATTGTAATTTTGTATTGTTTTGCAATTCGTGGTACGTCTGTGCTCTGCATCAGCAATCTTAATACACCCTGAGCCTGTAGGACTGGTTGAAATGGCCGATTAGTCATTTCTTGAAAATATTAGCTGACTTTGAGACGAGGTATTCCTCGACATTTTTTTTTAATGATTTTATTGCACCATCTACATTTGCATATTGACTTATTGACATTTTTTTGTCCGTTTTTTGATGAAGATATATGTGTTAAACTCAAACATATGCGAAAAATGGTTGGTATGTTTAATGTTAAATCTCTATAATTGAGAAATTCCTTTAATCCAGTAACACCCAATTTACTTTTTAAATAAGATATACTCTTAATTTTATATAGTTGTATTCTGGAAACGTGTTTAAAAATAACTGATATTCCGTATTTATTGTCTTTCTGAATTTTCGTCTTTAATTGAACACGATGAGCGTCAATGGGTTAAATTTTGTTACTGCAACATTGAACACCACCGCAGAAGTGTTTTCCAAAATCAAGTTGAGTGCAAGGAATATGTTATGCAGCTGATCCTTAAATCGCGAAAATTTAGTAAATGTAATTAACAACTCTGTTGGAATTGTTACATTTACAAATTGTTATAATTATTATATGAATATGTATATTAAGTTACCAGCAGCTGCTGCAGGAGAACCGTTGTAGACTAGGTTATATGTACTATATACTAGCATGTATAGTACATATAACCTAGTCTATAAACGCTTTTCCTTGAATTACTATTATTATTTAATTACTAAATTATCTGCACACAGTTTTCATACATACCTTCATCTCTATATGTAATTATGTAAGTGTATGAATTACAATAAAATTTGTTTTTTCTTACATTATTTGATGCTTTTTAAATATAATATGTATGTAAAAGTACTTGATTTGCAAAATGGTGAATTTAATTTGAAAAATCTATAATTATTTTCTGCAATATAAGTATATGAACGAGCCAATAAGTCATTATAAATGAATTTATGCAAAGCTCATTACTACCCGATATTTTCGATCGTGATTTTCCCTCGCCATAGTTTCTCTCTTTCGTTCTTCGTACCCTCCCGGAATCGGCGTATCTCATTACGACTCGCATTAATTTCTGTCCGGCGGAATAATAGCGGATCCAGCATAAGCGAGACATTACGAAGCAGCACGCGGGCTAACGCCACGATATTTTTGATACGCCGATTTGCAGGCTGCGCTTGCTCTCGGCCTCCCTGGAAAATTAATGCTTCCTATTTTTTTTCAACCTACAGACATCGTGCCGCATTACTTTTGCGTTTGCCGATAATAATGAAGAAACAAACCGGTCTTTTATGGACTTCGAACATGCTTTGTATGTTAAGATGGATACATAAAAATTGTACAAAACGTAGGTATGAAAATAATACTTTGTACGGTGGACGTTTGTAAAGGTTATGTACTACATCGACTTGAAAACAGACCGTCCGAATAAAATACTGTGTTGAAAATACTGTCTGAATAGTAAAAGTATAGAATTTTATACTCGAAGCTGCATTTTGTTTCCATTGTCGTATGAATGCGAGTTGGATACAATTTAATACAAGATTCTACATAGGATTTAATCTAGTTATTTTGATAATGTGCTGCACATGAAACTATGCATATTTTTCAAAAGTTTATCTGGTAATGTTGATAAGTGGATTAAAGAAGGAACTTTCAATTAAACATCCTCAGCAAACAGTTTAGAAAATTAAACAAAATTATAAATAAACGTAAAGTTTAATTCAGCGTTTGTTACGACAAAATTTAAGCAGAGTTGTGGATTTTTTTGCAAGATACATATAATAAGTTACAAACTAATCTCTAGATTAGATCCCAGGTAGTTATTGCCAAAATATAAGCAAATTTATAAACAATGCTAGAATTTGATCCAATATCCAAAATCTAAAAGAAGACAAAGTGACATTTGATAGCCAAAAAAAAGGAAAAGGGGACAAAAAGACATTTTCATAGGTAATTTCCAGATTTTCATGTTTTAATTACACATTCCAACAGAAAACAATATAAGTCCATTTTTCTGATAAATATAAATCAATTTAAATAAAAATTGGTCATATAATGTTTTCGCTATCCTATGGTAACCCTGCCTTAACGAATGGGCTCTGAGGCCTCAGTAGTGGACGTCGATAGTCAAGCGAACTTATCATATAAACAGACATAGAATTTAATCCGGTGGCCTTTCAACGACTTACTTACTACCGGTGAAACTGTGTATTTTTATGCACGATATAAGGTCTCAGACTACATATGCGCAACCGTGTGTGCTCGGTGTTCGAGGCGCGAGTCGGACACACGCTCACCGACCCCACCGCTCTACGTGTAGGAGTAGAAAGTTGCTATTGTGCTGGGATCTGGTTTTATATAAATAGCTGCACTCTCGAACGCCGATTACCGGTTGCATTTCTGCCGAATAATATAATAATACGGTCATTCCAAGAACTTCACGCTCCATGTCGGTCTACGTCGAAGAGCTATTTTGTCGATGCAGCGGCTACCAGAGACTTCGAGCCAGCGAGCAAGGTCTAAGGTCGAAATTCGGCTTGTCCGAGAAGTGCGCGCCGATTATCAATAAAAGTTCTAAAATAGGGCATTTAAATTTTGATACATATTCATTAGTAAATGATGTAGATACCATTTTGTTCGGCAACCTTATTCCATCTCGCGCCAAATTTGAAGATATTATCTTTCCAGAACTACTTACTTGCTTTCGCCAGAAACTTTTCAATGTAATTAATTGTGTCGGTTGAAGAGTTGAAGATTTTACCATTATGGGAATTTTGCAAAAACCTATATACTTATGTCAAGTAGCCAAAAACAAATAAGGCACGCATTATCTAAAAACTGTACATGGAATGCATATATCAAAACGATTTGTGTAATCAAGTTTCATAAAATGCTTGTGGATGGTGATATTTTTAACATTTCTGCTAAATCACGTTTTGTATAGCATGGATTATTCTCGATTAGTGTTTTGATCCGATGTTTGGGTGTGGTAGAGGATTTATCCAAGCGTACTTACTATTATATAAGCGTCTATAACGCACTTTGTTTTCTTTTATATTCAAAAGCGTATGAAAACAGCAAAAATCAATATGTCCTAATCAAACTTCTCTTTTTCTAAAAAAAATACCCTGATATATAATAATTCTAAAAATACCTTCTAGAATATGAAAATGACTTTTTAGAATACCCGGAGAATAGAAATATATGTGTATATACGCGTGTCATTTGCTTCAAACATCCTGTTACATTTAGATCTGTCCTAACACTACTTATCAAAAATTGACACGAAGTTTCCGGACAATCTATTACAATGGACTGGTTTTAGTGTCGAGGCGCACGTTATTGCTTAACCATGAGGAGTTCGTTGCCCGTATCGTATTTTGAAGGGTGATAGACGGGAGCGACTGAAACGCGTCGAGCTGTCAATCCTACGTACAAATTCTAGGGATTAATCGTATCTTCATGAACTTTGATTCGTAAGAAATTATTCCAGTAATCGTGCAAGTATTAATTATTAAAAATGTTTAAAATATTATTTCTTTGATACCACAAAGTGGTTAATAATTTCATCTTTAAACGATTTCATACACTAAATGGCAAATATCAATTTTTATCGATGCTTTTGTGCTTACTAAAACTTCTCTACATACACTGAAAACGAGCAATTCCCTAAATCTTAACGGTGTATGTCAGTGCGCATGCGCCTGCGCGTTTGCGCGCGTGCGCGTGTGTGTAAACTTTCAAATTATTGTGAAATACGATACAACTTAATTACTTACGGAATACAATTAGGAACTAATTGTTTCTCATCATAATCATATAATATATTAATGGTTTAATGTCATTGTGTCATTTTATATTATTGTATATTCACGCATGAATTTAAAAGGACAGCGAATGTATGAATGTGGAAATTGTAAATGAAGGAAATTCATTTTCTTCAAATTGATCGTTGTAATTGTATGCTCTAATATCGGGATTGTGTAAGGGGAATATTCTGGGATGCACTTATTTGAACGTACACAGATAAAACGCAACCTCGGCTGCAATTGTACGGGAATAGAAAAGGATAAATTCTCGATTTGACATCGCAATTTTTCAGCTTCGAAGAAATTCGACGGTTAAAGTAACGACTTTACACGCGTCCAGGCACGTCTTTCAAGAGTTTTGATTCGACGTCAAAAGCACATGCCCGCGCTCTTTTTATAGGCAGCGGCGCTTTTTTCCAGCGGTTTTCGCCACTTTTCGGTCGACATCGGCGAGGCTAAGTAATGGCCTGTCAAGTGCCGCCCATGCTCCACCCGAGTGCATCGTCCTCGAACGTGGACAGGGGCCACGTACGGTGGCCCGAATCGAGAAATTTAGTAACAGTTTTATACAAGTATACCTTCTCAGTCTTACTTTCTCAGTCTCTCTATCTTTTGCCAGTCCGATATTAAACAATGCATAATCATGCTGGAATTTCTGAAAAAGAAACGTGAACTTCGAATATATTTAGTATTACTAGACTTCATGTAGATATCAAAGGTAAATGTTCGATTAAACGTAAATCCCCAAGGTGTAGATCCTAGTAACCTCTGCAATATGGAGAGCGTTTGTCATGTTGCGTTCTTCGTCGAATGATTGTATAAAAGTGACAACATTTTTTATATAACACAACGCGTTATAAGTATTTTATTGTTTTATTTTCAAGGACCGCGTACAGTGACTCGAATCGAGAAATTTAGTAACAGTTTTACACGACTATACGTTCTTAGTGTTACTTTCTCGGTCTCTCTATCTTTTGCCAGTTATATAAACCTGGTTAGAAAGAGGGTTTTAAGAGCTCTGGGATTAATCTTTAAGAACTTCACAGATTTCAAGAATATTTGCACGTTTAAAATGTTATACCGTGGCCTTATTGTTCATCATTTTGAATATGCATAACGAATATGTAACCTTAAGCAATCTAAATATATAAAACTGATGGAAGGTATCCAATATAAATTTTTAAAGCACGTTGCGTAGGATAAATAAACCAATACCAAAAACTTCACATAATACGACAATATCCTGAACACACCTAGTAAGTGTACACTTGAATACGCTCATGAGAGACTTGGGGTTTCTTCTGGGGTACTAGAATTAATTAATTTATATACTTCCAAAAAAACAACACGGAATAAATGTCCATTAATTGCATGCATAGGTTAACTTTCTATATATAGCATAGCTAACCAAGTTTTGAACAAAGTAGATTTTTTTGTAGGTCAGGAGCATATTTTAAGACTTCGATTAACAAGGCATTGCGCGCCTCCATACCATGCGAAATAAATTGATTGCTTTATAAGTCCTGGCATGTAATTATTTTATGCATTAAATATCTACGCATCATAAGTACTATTGCAAGTTATTTGTTTACAATGTTGTATGCTATGTACCAAACGAGATTTGTCCGTAAATGAACTATCGTAAACATAATATAAACTTTAAAATCGTAGGAGACATCAACCTAAAACTTAAACTTATCAATGAATTAGTGAGGCTAGAGACAGTATAAAGGAAAAATTATAATTTTTAATATGACTATTACTTTTAAGAACAATCAGTTATTTTTGGATTAACAGCAATTCCCTTCTGTTCACAGTTTTCTCCATCTGTTCACAGACTTTTATCATAGTTCTCCATCTAATCATGTGAAGTTAGAATTTCAGTCAATCAAATCGAGACTTTGCGCGGAATAGTAATAATTATATTATTACAATTAAATTAAAATTACATTATAAAATGAAATGGAATTTATATTGAAAAGCTGTAAAGTGTAAGGTGATGAATAAACCGTATTAAGAAAAATCGGCGTGGAAAAAATCGTGCACTGAGGTAGTAGTCATTTAATTATTGTAATTATTGATTAAACTATAGTAATCATTTAATTATTTGAGCTCCAGACCAAATAATTATTTAATTTCTGTCACATTAACTTATTTAAAATTTTCTTTTTATTTTAAATGAATTATTCATTAAATAAGTAAACGTGATCGTAATTATATCGCGTTTGGTCACGTTTCAATCGAGAAAATCTCACCAATGTATTAAAAAACATTTTAGGTAATAAAAAGTTTTAAAAAATGTTTATGACATTACTTTTTAGGCTCTTTTGTCCGTAGTCGCCTTTATTTTAGGAAAGAGCATCGTCTCAATATCTTGACACTGTGGGATTCTAGCTAGCCAGCATTAACGGAGATATGTTAGTCAATGGAATATAACATAATTTTCATAATATTAGTCCATGGAGTGTTTTTGAACCAGAAGGAATTTGGCAGCGCCCTAACTTACGCTGCCGCATCCACAAAGCGCACGTGTCCGCGAATAACTTGACTCGAATGCTCTGGCTGAACGATTGGATTGGACCCAGAATATGCTTCCAGTGCACAATGTGATTCCATTTTACAGAGGCGCGCATACGTATACGTGAGTAAACTCAATTCAATATTATACGGAAATCGATATCAAAAGGAAACCGCGGAAGACTCGACAGGGATGCCAGGAGCGCATTACGAATGCACCTTCGTTTTTCTATAATGCATGTCCAAGGACAGTGATCGGAGATTTTACATCGCGCGATTGAATTTCTTACGACTTCAGGCACGAGCAAAGCTACAGATTAAGCCTCGAAAATACAGTTTTTACGGTAGTCCAAATTACAGAAAATCATGGTGAACATTAGTATATGGAAAACGAATGGTTTTGTGCAGATTTCTTTTAATACTTTAGTATAGTTTTTTAATTTTACGATACACAGCTGTATTTAACGGATTTGCATGTTGTTCGCAAAAAGCGAATGATCAGATTATCTAATATGAAACAATGTACAATATAATCATGCTGGAATTTACGAAAAGGAAACATGAACCTCGAATATATTTAGTGTTACTAAACTTCATGTAAATATCAAATGTAAATTTTCGATTAAACGTAAATACTCACGCTGTATATCCTGTTAACTTCTTCAATATGGCGGGCGTTTGTCATATTGGGTTCTTAGTTGAATGACTGTATAAAAGTAACGAAATTTTTCATATAACACAACGCGTTAGAAATATTTGATTGTTCTATGTTCTATCACAATAGATGAATAAAGATCGATATTATGGGGAGATATTCATCGAGCAACAATGAATATTCGCCTTGAAATCAGGATTGTAACATTAACGTTTTACGATCGTCGACTATAGCCGACACTCGTATTGAGGCGATTAACTTTCCATCACACAGAATATACTGAAGAACAGCATGCCGCGTAATATGCTTGAGTGGTTACGCCTAGCAAAGTTAATTTATTCTTGCTATTTTATATTTTCACTCTGTAAAGGAATGGACAAAGTTATAATAGAGCATAAATCAAGCGGAATGATAACATGATAACGTAAGACTACCGCGAAAACTTTTATCCATTTATGCTAAGGAGTAATAGTATAATATATTTGTTTGGTACCTGTCAGATCAATTGCGCCTGACAAAAGGTGAAAGGTGCAATCAACTTCCCCCAACGCAGTAATTTAAGAACGATTTTTGATATAACGCGGGGCAAAAATGGCGACAGGTTTCGCATAACACGGCGTCTGCAGAAAACGGTTTCCATACAACACGAGAATGAACTAGCATCCCTCGTATAACACGAATTCCTCTAATGCGCTGTTTTGGTAGAAGCAAACTGGGACTTTACTGCCTGAAACCTTAAAATTAAGAAAAAAAAAACAAGAGAAAGTAATTATGTTGATATACATA
>JBCFXI010002278.1:0-22041 GCA_038496175.1 Ampulex compressa | reverse complement strand
ATTACGCATCTCGTTTCGCACTGCGTACCTAAGAAAGGACGATGCACAAAGGGCTCTACGCATCCATCGTTACGACGTTCCTGAATTATAAATTTTGGAAGGAATTACGACCTGTTGAAAATTTCGAGGGAAACTCGAGGGGCATATTTTCGTTGAAGCTTAAATCGTTGATGTGCGCGCAAAGTTAACTATGCGTCGTACATTTCCGCGACACGCAAACTCGGTTACAATGGAGGTTTAAGTACTCCTTGTACGTTTGTGCATAGCCAAATGGGAAGCCAACAGCGGCGGCAAGTATGAAATATCCACAAGAGGTCTTTCACAAACGTCTAATTCTACTTTATACATAGGTACAGATGGTGAATATAATGATAATACACAGAGAAAACACAGCATGGGAATACAAATGAAGACCATGGGAACGTAGTTTGGAATGTGAAAAATGATCAAAAAGATGAAGTGGTTTTATTGTTTTAAATGAAATGGTATTTCGATGGTCTGTACAAGGGGTACGATTAAAATTTGTTATAAGAGCTGTTCTCAGCCCAGATTACACATACATAGGGTAACAATCATCCACTTGAAAAATGAAGCAATATAAACAACAAAAATTTATATACAGAATTTAACAAGTTTGGTTTGCATCCCTAAATGTTATATATAATATTTATTTCTGTGATAGAAGCAAATGAAAAAAACCTTGTGTAGTATACGAACTAGGAATCGTTCAATTATAATCGACGTTTTATCCATAAAATTAGAGAATGACTATTATCGAGGGATTGTGAGCTTTCGCGCTCAGGCATCGTACATACTCTCTGAAGTACGTAACGATTCAGATAAAAATATTAGGGGTAAAAAGAAAATACGACGACGGACGTTTCATTAAATGACGCTTCTTGTATACACGTAAAGTATCATCAAATTACATTTCGTATCCATGTCCTTAAACAGCGAGAAACTTAATTTTTTCAAATAAATCTTAAAGAAATTATATCACTCCTCTATTATTATGGACTATAGTATTTTAAAAAGATTCACTTAATTCGTTACTCGAATTATACTAAAGCTTGCCGTTATCGTTAAAACCTATGTATTATACAAAGTACGCGTTTGTTCGTTGAAATTTGATTTTGCAAGTAATGTAGGCATGTGGAAAAATAATTGTAAAACTTTTCCATTTTCTAGGAGCATTGCCCGATTCAACTGTAAAATCGATCGCCAGCCTTTGGACAGAGATATCGTATTGCTCACAGAGATACGCAGCAATTGGTACAGAGACACGGGCTAAACGCGTAAGAGGACATGAAAAAAGGGATGCCTCGTCGATTGACACTCGTATACATGCTAAATATCAACGAGACAACCTATAAACTCATGCCCTTAAATAACGAGTTAAAAGCATATTTTCTTATAAAAAAATTCTCGTATCACTTATTTATTTTTATACGTCATATCGTCTTCACAAGAAACCACGTTATCTTATTACCCACAGTATTTCTAAAAACAGAATAACCTTGCAACATTGACATTTATATTTAATACCGTCAGACGTTCTATCACGCTTACATCCGTACGTTCGATCAAGACTTGATATTTACCTTCGCCTAACCGAATTCTACCTTTAACCTTTCAACTACGTCAAAAAAAAAATATGTAGCTGTACCGCTGTCCGCATCCTCTTATCACGGACTGCATGTAAAAAACGTTAGTTTCATGATCGGCTTCTAATACTTTCCATAATGCACTTTTATTTGGTATTTAATTACTTGTATTCACGTTATTGTAAAGTTACAGCTGTACGTACTAGTTATACGTTTTCAAGGAAAAAAATGCGAATCGAAACATATGAACGCGTTTCGGCGTCATAGAAATAATCTAAATGACTTTGAATGTGAGATAACTATGTCGCTACAGTGGCTTTCCGACACATAGTGTTACTCAAAGGAAAGCCACTACAGTGGCGTATCGTTCTAAAAGATCCAGCAGAAAGTCAAAGTAGTAGGGTATTGTAGCTTGGAATTAGACAACGTTGCTTAAAAGATATTGTAATTCGAAAAGATTCCAATTAATCTCCTGCGATGCGATGTTACGTAACTATTCCTTACACGTATAAAGTAACACTGACCAACTCATGGTCTATCATTATATATAATAAATGATGTTTTTCTTTTCAAAGTATCGGATATTTATACTTGCATTTTTTATTTATTACCATATAAATTATACTTTCTTTTCATATTTGGCTGTGGCATTGTCCCTCTTCACATTCACACCGATCAAACACTTCAAGTGCATCTCTGCATTCAAAATAATCGCAATAAAAATCAATGAGCACAAAATTCATTGTAAAGCCAGATTAAAGAAAAAATATCTGAAAAAAAAATGTCATTATTCTCATTTATGTGCAGCCCTCGGAAATATTTGAACCATCAATGCGGCCCGTGGTGAGAATTGAATTGGCCCGACCTGGCACAAGGATTAGCAACATGACGTCGTATCGCAAACGATTAATGCAAAAACCTTGGAATCGTTCGCCAGTACAGCACGATCGGACAGCGGCCATTACCGAGCGGATTGCCGCCACCCTCGCGCTTAGGCACCGTACTTACTCGCCGAGATACGCGGCAATTCGTATAGAGACACGGACTAGGCGCACCCAGGGAGGAAAGAAAGGAGGGCGAGCGGTGTCGGGGCTTCCTGTGTGGTCGTGTACGTGCAGACAGGGGCGGATTTGGACCTTCGCAAATGTTACACTTGTTAGGGACCTCGCGAGATAGGGGCCCCTAATATTGTCCACTTAACTTCATTGTCTCTGTTACCAGTATAAAATCCTATATCGGTTTTTACGGGCATAGTTAACAGTTACTTATAATCAATATTATAAAATAATACACAGCCTAGTAACTATATCTGAAAGAAAGGGATAAAGAAGGCAAAGCTATCAGCGAAAGAAGTATTACAACGTGTTTTTAAAACTCCTGATGGGTTTCACGAGGAAATAGTGACTCGCTTAGCTAATTTAACTAATATCCTCTACGGCGTGTGGAAGAGGGGGGCTGGTCACGGGTATCCAAATGAGGGCAGCATCCAATCAGAAAGAGAAAAAATATAGTGTTTTGAAATTTCAACCGCGATGAATTACTTTTTGAAAACTCAACCGGAACATCGTTTGAGTGATCGATGTTTTAATCCTTTAACTTAGTATACCTTTTCTATCCAGAGAAAATAATGACCCCCGCTAGGTTGTTTATTCTATGCTTCATCCGTGTTTATACTTATTCAAAATTTCTTCCTTCCCCTAACATTTCTCAGCCCCAGGCCTTACAATTATATCCTATTCCTTGAGATACGTAATCAAGAGTCAGACCCGTCCATCGCCAGATCTCTGCTCGCCTCTAAGTGCCCTTCCCTCAAAAATACTCGTTGCAAAATGAAGGACAAGCCCCAAAAACGACATTGGCGAGGGGCCCCTAAAGGTGTAAATCCGGCATTGCGTGCACATCAGCCGGGGGGTGTGTCGGTAGTTGGTAGGTGAGTAGGTAGGAAGATAGCGATGGGAGGGGTTGGCCACGTGGCGCCGCGGCGCGCCGTTCCGGCGCCGATGTCCCGCACACCCCGAGAGCTCAGTTCCACTTCAACCCCTGGCGGCCCAACCAGACGATCGGCTCTCTCTTCTCCTTCCGAGCGGCTGAGATTCGGTGTTACCGGAATGCATCTAGACTATATCGACCTTGCTCCCGGCGAGCCAGCGCTTAGCTCCTTCGCATGACCTTCGACCTATGCCCATGATTCGTCGATGCTCCGAGGAGAATCCTCGGGGTGGACCAACATCCGGCTATAAGGGCTGATTTCGTGGCCATGAATCTTATGTATATATATGGAGACACGCGCGCGCGCCTCTCGTGGTCACGGGAATATATATGTATGTATATATATGTATGTGTATATATATATATCGCAGACTCATCAATATATACAAAAATCTTATATAATATATAAGATGTTACAAAAGGTTACCAGCAAACATAACGCTAAATCTACCAGCTACTTTGCAGACGTATTTAAGTGTACTAAATATGTCAAAGAAAAATAGGACAAAGGACAAATTTCAATATATTAATATATTGATCCGTACATTACAAGGATATCATGTAACGTTTTAGAAAATGCCCCGTCTCAAAGTTCTATACTTTTTGAAAGAAATGACCGAGTGATTACTTTAACCGGCCCAGTAGGTTTAGTGTTAAAGAGCGTAGAAGGGAGATTAAATAAAGCAACTTTCGTATAGGAGTCCGTGTTGCCTGAGAAGATTCTGAGTTAGTATAAGACTGTGATTGGACAATTCTGATGACGCACCGATGAAGTGCTGTTTATTTTCACAAGCTTTATTATGCTAAAGTTATAGTTATATATTTGGAGCATGTGGTTGTATAGTTGTTCAAACTGTCGCGTCCACCATATTTGCGGCATTGCACACTAGGACGAATCTTTGGCGCACTCTCTTGAATAGCTCACACATTGATGATTTCTTGGGATAGTGCGATTCAGGCAAAGGGTTAAGATACTTCCGGTGGTCCAGAAAGAAAGAATGAAGCTCGGAAGTGAGATCAATAAAGTAGCCTGAATAGGTTTTATTTTGTACAGGATGGACGAGGTGGGTATTTATTTACCTTAATAATTTATTTTTTGGCAGATTTTAATTGTTGGTTCTCTGTTGTTTGCTTTGGCACTGCGAAGTCAAGTACGGAAAAATACATACGATAAGTATAATTATTAATAGACCTACAGGCCAATGTCCTAATATATTTAAATATATTATAAATATCTATCAACAGCGATTTCGATCGATTCCTCGATATACAGAAATCATTTCATCAAATGTACCGATATTTTGGTCTATCAAATCCCGCCTTCATATATCATTGACTTAATCGTCGAGTGTATTATTCAACATATCGCTATTTATTTAGACAACATTTAACTAACATCAGGTATACCTTTTTCGTTTAGTCTAGCATTTAGTTAGCACTTTAAACGGTCATTTAGATTACTTAAATGAAAGTTTTTTCGTGCCACTTCCAACGTAGCATACGAGATCAAAGAGTTAAAAGAAAGACATTTCACGAAGTACGGAGCACCGTGCAATAAAACAACGAGATACAAGGTAAAAGCACCGGCAGTTGATACTTTTTCAAAAAAAGTAAGTGAGTAAATGAGGAACCCACGAGCTGGAATGCATCAAACCTTATTAGTCTATGTAGTGTCACTCTTCAGATACTTAATTGCAAAATACTGCGCATAATCCGTCATTGAGAAGTGTCATAGCGACTGATTAATCAAACCCGTACGCGACTCTTACGATTTTTGCGCGTTTTCTTATATGAATCGCTAAGAACTTGGTTAAAATGAGTGCTGAAAATTTATATTATTTAATCTTTTAGAAACTTTAAGAAAGATTCACTCATTAAAATTGGTAACAAGGAATGCTAAATTGTTTAAATTTACCCCGTGTCGACTATTGAAACTCGTAATTGTCTATGATTCGGTAGTTGACACGGGGTGTCAACTATTAAATTACTAAGCGTCATCTATCGACTTTGTGCCTTTGTCAACTTTGAGATGCGTCCTACGAAGGATAACTTTAGAAATTATAGTTCGTCTCCATAAAACTCCGTAAAAAACGGCAGCAGGCAAATGTAATATTTCACTTTAATTTTTTTTCGTAAGCTTGCTCAAGAATAATCATTTTAAACTTTCAATACATTTCTGTATTCATATATTATAAAAATTAGTTCGTCAACTGGTTTTCTCCCTATGTCAACTACCGAATCTTTCATTTTCGTTGATTGTCAACCACCGAATCAAATTTTACTTTTAGAAAAAGGCAATCATTTTCCAACCGTCATCAGAAATAAATTCTTATTGTAATATAACAGAGAAATAGCTTGTGCACCGACTAGTAATCACACATTTTGCATAAAATGAACTTAGCCCGAGCTATGTGAATGATTAGCCAAGAAATTCCTTAAAGTGTCAACTACCTTCGCCTTAATTTTCGTAAGTATCTCAAGCGATGACAGTCTCTTGGCATAACCCATGGAAGAGCCTTGGACAATATGCCGTTAACTCGCGCTTTCATTAAATGTCGGAAATAAAGTTAGCGACGGCCGGTCGCGAGACTCCGAGTCGAGTTAGAATGCGCTCGTATAACACGCAGCTCCTAGCGCCCGAAAAACCCGAATGGCTCCTCGTGGAGGAGAGCATTTGCGTGGGGCGGGACGCCCCGTCTAAGTAAGTACACCCGTTAAGGGAACTAAGAAATCTCCTCGATCGTCCCGCTCATTTCCATATGGCATTAAAGAGAATTTCCGGCATTACAATACATTCGGAGTCACCGAGCGCGTTGCGCTCCTCGAAATTCCCTATATTCCGATGGCCAATAATACTCGAGAGGGACGATTATGGGAAGTGAAATCGGGACGAATGACGTCTTACTTTGACACGAGGATGTATGCCTTTCTCCATTGATGCGGAAGTCATTTATTCGAGTTTCGTCTCTTGTTAACCCTCTTAGCCTTAAATTCGTCCTTCTGCGAGTCCAGTACTTTGATGTGTATGTTGTATTAAAGAAAAACATCGAATAATGTTAATTACATAGTAAGAAATAAGAAACTCTGTGACTTTCTTCGAAGATTACTTTAGAAATTGGAAGACGATAATATAGGCGAAGTTTGGTTGATTTTGGACAAGGCGAGTATGTACAAGACGCAGGAAGTGCGTGATCTTGTTGATGGGACAAGGCACACTCTACTTTTTCTACCACCATGTTTTCCAATGGTGAACCCTATCGAAGAAATCCTTTCCAAGTTTAGTGCAACAAATGTGTTAGCTGATCCACTAAATCGGTATGAGTTAGTAGACGTAATTAATAACTCTGTCGAAACCATTACGTCTACAAATTCTTATAGTTATTATATAAATATGTTTGTTAAGTTACCAGCTGCTGCTGCTGGAGAATCGTTATAGACTATATACATATGTGCATATAATCTAATTTATAAACGGTTCTTCTTGAATTGCTATTATTAGTGAATTACTGAATTATTTTATCTGCATTACAATTATCTGCGAGCAGTTTTCATGCATACCTTCATCTCCATATGTAATTATCTAATTGTATGAATTATATTAAAATTTGTTATTTCTTACTATATATTTAACATTATTCGATGTTTTTTAAGTATAACACATATGTAAAAGTACTTGATTTGCAAAAGAGTGAATTTCATTTGAAAAATCTGTATAGCGACTTACGTGGAACCCATCGCTATGTCCGATACGCTGCTGTAGTGGCTTTCCTGCATTTCATTATTTCGAACGGTACAGCATAGTAGCTGTGCGAGGTGAGACTGCATCGTACCATGTTTTGAAATGTATCGTACAAACTTGTATTATTACATGTTAAAGCGTACGCGTCTACAATGTCTTTATATGTTTCTTTTCACTCATTGCATGAAAATGTATAAAGACATTATAATTTATCCACATGCGACTCGATTCTCATGTAAATTCGTACTGAAAAGCACCACTAGATGCAGATCGCAGTGTTTCATTGGTTACGAAGCAAACCATGCTGAACACTGTCGTACAGAGATGCAGCGCCGCGGAAAGTCCAGCCATAGCTAAGAGGACAAAACGTTTCACGGTTGTTCTTTGCTTCCTGTTCCATTGCGTTCACTCACTCTTGTCGTGCATACAATTATTTTTTTTTAAGACAACTTGAACAAATTATATTGACGAGCAGTTAATTCTCACACGTCTTCATAATATCTAAATTTTCCACCTGGTTTTATTGGTATAAGAATTTTAGTCGATAGAACGACATTGTTAGTGAGAACGTCTAGGCATTAATACGTGGTTCAGATAATTAATGTTGCTGAATTTTAAGAGTTAAGTAAAATTGAGAATCATAAATGTAAGGTGGTGAATTAGGCCATATTTATGAAAAAGGCGAGGAAAAAATTAGATACTAGGGTAACTTGAACTCGAGATCATGATTTTTTTTCTATCGGTAACTTATTTTTCCAGTCGAGTACTGTGATGTTTCTTCTGTCGAAATTAATCCTAAAATGTCTAAAAGAGTCGAGTATCCCACGGAGCATCCTTATCCGTTATGAGGAGGAGGAAGGGCTGATGGAGGGGCGGAAGGAAAGCGCTCCTACCACCGAGGAAAGGTTTTGGCCACCGGCGCGATGAGTAATGTTCCGAAAAATGGAGTTGTAGAAACTTGAATTAGCGCTTTTTCCTCCATATACTTTTGCGATGATCGAAACATTTCCGCGAGATTGGAATCGGCGGAGATTGCACCGCCGTGCCACGGGAAAATTAACCGTATCTCTGCCCTGTCCCGACGATTTGTTGGGTACGAAGTTAACGATATATCAAACGGCCAATCGATGGTTGGTGATGGCATACTCAACTCTCCTATAGGACGGCCTCATGGAACATGGTTTCCATATAATACGACTTAATGAACTTGGGCAACACTCCTATAGCACGAACTTCTCCATTGCGTTATTTTGGTTGAAATGCACGAGGACTTTATCGTATGAAACCTGAAAATTCTGTAAAAAATTTGGAATAAATATATTTTTTTAGCGGGAAATTGCACAGTTCATTTGCTCCATGATTTCTGCCACTCTGAATATAAGGTATGGTCAGTTTCGAGCAGCTTTTCGCACACGTTTAGTCAATTTTCTATCTGGTCTTTTAAAGTTAGAGTTCGGTCGACGAAAATCGACATCATGTGTGGAAATTAAATACTTTTGGCCACGATTGTGTGGACCAATAAATAAATTAAGGGAATAATAAATTAATTGAATTGTAATGTTAAGGGAAAATTATTAAGAAACAAGGTGATAAGAGACCGAATAGGAGACTATTGTGTAACTGGACCGGGATTTTTCTTTAATTTTTATAATTCCTTTTCATAATATTTTATATTTTTTCCTTAATATTATAATTCAATTAATTTATTATTTGTGTATTTTTATTTACTTGTGTTTAGCATATTATGAATATACTTTGTTAATATATGTCAGTTTTTGTTAATCATTATCTCCGCTATTCTGCACATTTTTATATAATATGACAAGGATTGAATATAACACGATACGCATTCTCCTTCTTTGTCTCTTTTCTATTGTATTTAGAGGTTTCACTAAACATGATTTATCTGCCATATACATATACATATTTGCAAATATTTGCATTCACACGCAATGATAAATACAAGTTTTGAACCCTTGAGTGGAAATAACGAATCTTGTCCGCATTAGGCTTTTGTGCCAAACTCAGCATTGACGGATGTCTTATATTTTATAACTCATTCTATTACTATGCATAGCAGTCTGAGCAATTTTATTATAAAAGCCCGCCTCTTCCAAAAAACAAAATCGTAAGGCTAACAGAATATATTACGCGTAAGGTGTGCCATTAAAATTCCGTGAAACCTTCTTGGAAGAACATAGGCTTTATTTGTCCTATAAACGAACAAGTGACATAAACAAACAGAAATAGTCCTTCATTATAACGTTTCGTCCATTATTAAAAGGATCTTTGAAAATACAACCACTTCAGAAAGTAACAATAAGCGTAAATCACAAACGAGACTATTATTAAACTTGAGGTAGTAATCCAATGTAATTTACTTATGGCAATATCAGTCGAGGAAACACATCGATGCACAACGTCGCAACGCGACCGTGGGAAATAGTCAAATAGCAGGAATCGTATACGATTCCTATAGTCAAACGATTCAGACGCAATATGTGTATAACCTTAATGATCAATGAATAAAAACCTCACATAAGGCACAAAACGGATAGTTTTGTGTTGTAAAATAAACAATAAAGAAACGTACAGAATTAAAAAAATTGATCAGGAAGTGTTGCGCCTGGTATGAACAAGGAGAACAACGCGTGTAAAAGTTTCCATTATATTATATACAGTTTAGAAAAAACGATTAAAGAAATCCTGCTTACTCGTGAAATAATCGGAGCAATGAACATAACGTCGTCAAAAAAAAAAGCAAATCGGCATATGTCGACGATTCGAAATAATAGAATCCATATTTAGAAACTTAGATACATCTATAACAACGATATACGATAGATAATTTGATACAACTCAAACTCATTGGACTAAAAAACGAAAATTATTATGTGCTCAAATAATCTTCATTTCTCAATTAACCTAAATGAACAGCACGTGTCAATATCCGCTAGAGCAAAAATGTCAAATAACACGCGCAAACCGAACTCGAACACCTTCCATACCATTATTAACATATTCTTAACATCATCATCATTATCTTATAATCTCAACATCTTAACAACATCATTAACATCATTAACAACTTCTTGGAAGGAAGCGCGCAACGACCTTAGCTCGCGCCCTCCCCGAACCCCTTGGCGGCGCTGAGTATATCCCGGATATGCAAGAGGACCGAACCGTTAGTGATTCAGACGAACGTCGAAGTGAAACGAACCGGCGACGGGTCGGGCAGGTCGCGGAATGCCTGGCGACGTCGTAGGTCGGCCCACTGGCGGCAGGAGCCACGAGTTTTCGCCCCGCCATCTTTACGGTTACGTCAGCATGTTTCAGTTGCCGGCTCTGAAAGTTTTCGCCCGGCGACAAGATATTTCAAGTGGTCGCCCGGTCGCTCAGTCGCGATCGTCCCGCGCTGAAATATTGGACGGCTCTTTCTTGCAGCCGCATATTCTTCCACCGCCCCTCCTGTCCGACCGTTGTAGAGGGTGGCGCGAGCGGAGCTACCGCCACCACCGCCGCCGCCACCACTACCACCAGCCTCGGTAGCAGTACCAGTATCAGTACCATCACCAACGCCGCCACCACCCATCGTCTTCGTCATCCACCGTCTCCCACGACCTTCTTTTTCCCCCGGCTTCCTTCTTCTTTTCTTACCCGAGCCCCCCTCGGCCCGATGACTGGGCGCCTCCCGGCAAGAACTTCAGGACTTATGACTCGCGTATTAAGCGCGCGGAGCCGATGTTAACTACCCATGAATGAGTTACAGCGGGCGGACGCTAATTCTCAAATCGCCCAAAAAGGGCCCAAAGTGTCTGTTAACCCTTTGCTCTCGAGAGGCGACTCTCGGTCGCCAAGGCGTTCCGCGCGGCGACTCGAGTGCCGAGTGAGAGGCGGCGGTCTTTGTTTATGATGGATTTCGTTACATCCGATTGATAGGAAGGCAGTATTGGTTCGTGAATGGGTTTCTTGGCTGTTGATGCTATTTCGTAGGAAGTGTGAGATGATTCTGTTTAACGGAGATAAGATGGAAATGGAAAGATCTAAGACCGCGACTCTGACAAGGTGGACCTCCGATTCTGATGGAATTCGGTTAAATGGAAGATTCCGCGTGATTTTTATAGGTATGAAGAAGGATTTTAAGGATTGTTCTGGTCGAAACAAACTAAGTGGAAGACACGAAATAAGCTATTATTGTGATACATGCCCAGATTAATCAAGAATGCATCTTGGTCAATGTTTCATAAATTGTCACACGAAAGTAAAATACAGAAGTTAATCTTATCAGAATTGTATTCTTAAAGGTGTAAATATAGATAAACTATTGAAATATAACGTGTTTGCAAGTTAATTTGCACATAAGATCATTTTATGGTGCTTGTAAGACACTTGTCGCATTTGCGAAATCGCCGCGAAAAAGTCGTCGAGCGCAAAGAGTTAATTCTTCAAACGCGAAGCAGCGTGTCGCGTGGCGATTAACCTGGAGCCTCTCGGTCGGAGCACTCTTGTGAGCTGAAATTAAGCTATACAGGGTGATTCTAGTAACCGGGCTGAGCCATAACTCTTTTTTAAGCGAAGTTAGAAAAAAATTGTACGGGAAAAGTTTACACTGTTCAAAAAGCTCCATCGTACTATACAACGACTTTTTTCCCAAGTGTGTTAGTGCATCTGAAACGTGCAGTTGCATTGTTTTTTTTAAATAGAATCATTCATTTTTTTTACATAAAAACATTCCTTAAGCCATTCTGCAATTATAGTGTATAAGGAAAGTCACCGAAAAAACAATAGTTTATGAGATATTTCGCTTTATTCGAACACTTATAACAGATACTCAAACGTTTCACCATTAGTTCCCAAACATTTTCTAATACGTTTCTTGGCGTTTTTCATTACATTACTAAATGGTTCAGTAGTTATGAGTGAACCGTGATACCTCATTCTTTCCTTCAAGTCGCCCTTCAAGCGATTGTTTGCACTTCTGAAATGTGGATATTGCGTGTTCGTTAAGCCAGTTGAACGTGCCATTATTTGTAAATGTGCTTTCATCTACCCATAAAATTGTTCCACCAAAGTACTCATTATTTCGTTCTTGTTGTAAAAAAAAAATGGGCAAAATCGGATTCTCCAAAGTTAACATATAACAGGCCATAACTGGGATTCCAATCGTCTACGTAACGCGATAGTGAACCGTTTGGGTATCCGTTATGTGTTCGAATAAAGCGAAATATCTTATAAACTATTGTTTTTTTTGGTGACTTTCCTTATACACTTTAATTCCAGAATGACTTAAGAAACACGTTGATGCAAAAAAAAAATGCGTGGTTCCATTAAAAAAATAGTACGACGCACTTGCGGAAAAAGTCGGCGCATAGGACGATAGAGCTTTTCGAACAGTGCAAACTTTCTCTGTACGATTTTTTTCTAACTTCGCTTAAAAAAGAGTTATAGCTCGGCCCAGTTACTAGAAGCACCCTGTGTAACGTGGCAAGCCCGAGGGCTTCGACGACTGTGGATTCACGGTATGGTAAAGCATCTATTAATCCTTTGTCCGAGGAAGGGTGCTCTTCGTGGTTGGAATTCAGTGCGGACACTAACGCGTATCTTATCCGAGTCGTGATTAACCATTAGGCGCAGTTACTCCAACGAGTGTTATTCGCGATATGTTAAAATGCCTGCGAACCTTATACGCTCGATAAAATGTTTCGAGGTTTATCGCGCCAACTTGAAACGATCGTGTGACGTTTCAACGTTTCAGGACAATGGATTTTTACGCAATCGAGAGATCGTGGATGTTTCCGTTATCTGAATAATATTATCGCATGAAAAACGGTAGAAAAATATTGCAGGGATGAAATTTATTATGTTTTATTTGTTACCATTATAATACAATGGTCTCCCGCCTCCCCAAGTTGTAGCAGTTTTTGTGTATCCATTTATTATCTTATATGCGAGTGAATAATTGCCAAATGAATCTTGAAATAATGCACGGAGAAAAACTATTGCATAAGTTAATCGATCCCATGGTTTTAAAGGCGTCAATACTTCCAGAACAGTTCCCTTCGTTTGGCGCTTACGTGCGTCTATAGTGCTCCAAGTATTAATCCGAGAGGCCGTGACGGATCGAATGGAGGATGAAAACCAGGAAAATTCCCTTCCGCGAGGAAGTAACGAGCTATCGTAGCCGGAGGGTGCAGCGCTGAGAAGGACGTGCTTCCAATGGAAGAGCATTGGAGTGATTAACCCGTTAGTCAGATCATTTCTCGACCAAAGACCTTTACGGAAATTAACACTAAACCTACCTAAGTGGTCAAACTGACCGGTCAGACGTTTTTTTTAAGAAAAATTGCTGTACTTCGTAGTATTTATTGAGAGATTTTCCATGATTCTACCGCAGATATATTTTGATATATTGCTACATTGATATATTTGCATTAAATATTGCTATTGATATATTTTCTTAATACCCTTTTCTTTAAGGATAAACGTAGTATACATAAATATGTATACCAGAAAGCGATTGGTAGATTCAGTGTTAACCAATGAGAAAATCGTTAATAACCTACTCCATTTTGGTGGTCGCCGATTCATGGAATAATCGTACGTAGAATAGTTATTAATGCTGGTGATTTGGTGAAGTGTTTTGACAGATCAGAATAGAACCGATAACCATCGCTTGTATTTCATTGAACATTTATCGAATCTGCAACCGTATAGAGTGGGAGTTTTATTGAGGAATTTTGAATTCAAATTCCAGTCATGACCTCAGGATTTTTCTATGAGATATCTATACTATTGACAAAGCAGCTTGGCATCCACCTTGAACAGTAGGCGGTACATTACGCGATATCGACAGTCGGCACCCAAAATGAAACAAGCAGACAAACGGCCAAGAAGAAATAATGGCTTACGAATATTCGATACGTATAACCGTATTATTAATGTAGAATCACCGATTTATCGTCCCACCGACAGAATGACGCAGGTGTCCAAATTGATAAATATAACCACCGAGACTGGATTATGTACATTGCAACCAACGATATAGCCTTCTATAATTATTCATAATAATTGTCCATCGTGGACGGCCGTTCAATAAAGATAAAAGGAATACTTTATTGATGTATAGATAATTAAATTATGGTTAAAAGCTTCGTGCTCGAATATCATCGGCTCTAATCTCGGCCTTTTATGATAATTTTGCTCCGATATATTTGATGTCATCGGGACGAAAATGTTTTGGAGGCCGTAAATAAACGATTTTCAACGCGTTAAAAATTGCACTACGTGCCTCTGACTAAGTGCATCAAAAAGTAAGAAAAAATGGGATTCAAAGTCTGGTATTAAGCCAAGAAAGTTATTAAAGTTGGAATCTGAAAAAAATGTCTAATTTTTTTTCTAACCGATTTATTAGGTGCACAACTTTCACCAGTTTTTTTTTTTGAATCTGAGGCTTTATTGTAAAAAACTGGTTATACATTTGTAATTCAAAATATTGTCCATTGTTCGTCACTACTTTCTCCTATCTTTTGGACAGCGTACGAATCTCGCGTTATAAAAACCTCTACTTATGGCTGAAGCTATTTATAGGAAAACAGTGGAGACAAAGTTATACATCTAATACATTTATCATAAGCTTCTAATTTTGGTTTTAATTGGCTTTCCAGAAATATCTAAAGTTCTATAGCGTATAATCTATGCAAAATGAAAAAATGAATATATAAATCAAATACAAAAAAATAAATGAATAATATAAAAAATATATATATATATATCAAATATAAAAAAATACCGAGACACTGGGTACAATTGGAATTGTAATTTAATATACAAGATCAAGTTATATATCGATAAGAATATAAATTGCATGAACCGTGTAACGCATAATTACACATAGTAAAAAATTTACTTAAAAAGTAGGCGTTGTAGAATGTGTTTACCAATTATTCAGTAAATTAATATCGGGAAGCAAAGAACGGCAGCATAATTTTCTAACCATCCAACAATTCTTCTCGTTACGTTCCAACGCGTAGCAGCAAGAAAAGTATTTTCCACAAAGACGCGTGCATACGAAATATTCCAAACTCACGAAATATATTCAAAGTTAAAAGTACGCTTATGGAAATACACTGGTTAAAGTCTAAAAGTGTTCGAGGAACTTTGCGAGATTACCTCAAACTTCGTTCCTTTGAGAAGAACACCTTTCTCGGAATCAAGACTCGTCTAAGGCCATAAAAATATCTTTCCCAGAATATCCAACTTCTCGTTCAAAGTCGTAGGAATACCTCCACGAGATTAATTCACCCGCAGGTTAAGAAGCCAAAAGTACTTTCTTGGTCATATACCAAATCGCCGTTCGCAGGCAAAACTGTAAGAATAGCTTTCTGAGAATATCTAAGTTCTCGTTCAACTTGGTTAGACTGTCTTTCAGGAAAACATCCTGATTTTCGTTACAGAAATATTCTCCTAAAATATTTTAATCTTTATCGTTTAATCACCAAGAGTACTTTCAAAAGTACCTCGATCTCTGTTCTACACGCTTCATACAGAGATCTACGAGATCACACGAGATCCACGCTGTTTAAATTAACACTAACGTACCACAATATGAGTGATGGCTAATAATACTATACGTTATACTAATTATTAGTATATGATATAATAGCAATAGCAACGATCCATCATGCTAGAGTTATATTATACGTTACTTATTCATCCCCTAATAACATAGTACAGAATTCTATAATAGTCTGTTCATCACCGAAAATATTAGACAATGACCTGTGCTAAGCTTACTGTACGTCCTACTGTTCTTGAACATGTCTTCCTCGTTAATCCTTAAATTTCAATCCGGCCAAGTTTCTTAAATTAACATAATGTCCAGATCTTCACTTTTCCCATTTCTGCCCAAAATATTATAGATGTTATTATATTTAAAATATGACACAGTATTCCTATTCTTCTTGCTCCCTGAATTATATTAAACATGAACTCGTGATCTTGACGAGCAATAATCAATTTTATTGATTAGCGATGATCATTGCTCCTCAAGACCATAACTTCATGTTTAATTACATTAAAGCTTTATACAACTCTTTTCATTCACGTTTTTTCTACAAAACATTTTTTTTTTTATAAGAGAAAAATATAGAAACTCCACCTAAACGGTATCCCAACGCTTACCCAAGAGAACACACGAGAATCGCACTGAACCACTACCCGAATCGTACGCACAATCCTAGAATTCGAAGAATATCTTCATCATCCTACAAAACGTTTCGCCTACTCAGAGAGCTCGAAAGTTCCTCGGACGATCCACGTCAGAATTCTCGTCGAGGCATCTCGTCCAAGACCTGCAGTCGCACCACGACTCCTGGGCGGGGCTAATTATGAGTAATAGATTCGCCGCTTCCAAATAGCCGCGCGATCCTCAGCAGGCTGGAGGAAAGAAGAGGGCAATCGTGCCCAAGGCAGGGGCCAAGGGAGCATAGGCCCAAGATTTGGCGACGGTTGCGGCGCGACGACGTTGGAGGACTAAAACTGTCACCCCTGACAAATCTACGAGCGTCTCCCTGATAAATTCAATTAAATAATTACACCTCCTTCGGCTCCCTCTTCGAGAATGGGGGGGGGGGAGGGGGTGGTGGCTGGGGGGCACCTTCCGTCGCGAGCCAGCCAGCCCTTCAGACGCCCACGCTTGCGAGGAGGGAGGGGGGGGGCAGAGGGGACAACGCGAGAAGCCATTTCTGAAGTTTATAGCCGGTCTCGGATCAGGCCGGGGTTGAACCAGGAGGGCGGTTCGTCTTAATATAAAGCGAGTTGGTAAGTTTGGTGCAGCCAGCAGAGGCTAACTTATAATGCGATTTGTTTAATCGGCGCCAACTACTTTGTTCCGCCCGGCGTTTTCCGTCGTCCTTTAAGAAGAACGAGGAGCCGCGGCCTTTCTTCCCTCCCCCTCCCCCCTCACCTCTATCCCGTCGTCCTCCTTATCGCCAATTTATCTCGCTCCTCCTTTTCGGCACACGACGAATTCTTATTGCCGGAACGAGTCGAGGTATCGAACGGTAGAGCCCCTGCTTCGCCTGGTTAAGGGTTGAACGCCACTCCGGCATTGTACGCGTGGAACTGGGTACCTCTTTTTGTCCGGTTTACGTAGAAAAAGATAGTGTGTGAATGTAGGGATAGAGAATTTCTTGAATTTGGCTGCCCATTTTTTTTTTATCTATTCACGTCATAAATTATACCGAGGAATGTCCATTTTTTTTATCTATTCGTCATATATTATACCAGGAATGCTGGCGTGAGGTTATTATGGCGTGTAAAACATATGAGAGTCTCAGATTGTTGGTATAATAAGTTGTTCAATAAATTCGCGGAACGGAAATCGGGAGTCACATTTATAGTTGTAAAAATAACATTGAAAGTTAAAGTCGTATACAAATGTGTTATTGGGGCATGCGGCAGCCACTGTGTACACAGCTTTTTAAAACTCACAACCTTATTAGATATGTAGTAAAAATATATTGAAATATTTATTGGGTTTCTTAAGAATCATGAAAATATGTTAAAATGACGTCGAAGTTTAAGTTCTATTATTGACGAATATACGACGCACCACGAATTTGTTGAACAACGTAGTATCTCGATATAAGCGATAGTTATATAGTTCATATAATACATTGTCTATATAATAAGTAATGTTATAGGTTTTAACCTATTCTCATTCGATGACGAGCAGTGCTTGCACGAGATTATTCGTATATACGTATATACCTAAATGTGGGTGTGCAGTCTGAATATACAATACTTAAATTTGACGCAAACGAATTGATCAGCATGACAATCAATTGAGTTAATTATACACGCTATACCAAATTGTAATTTTAGTACATGCATGTGCACGGTTTACGAAGTACGAGATAGTATTTAAAAGTACGTGGTAGTCAAGATTTTTGAAGTTAACTATTCATTTTTTTTCATCAATACAGCAGTATAATAATCGCGTTTACTCTACATGCTATGGTAAAACTAATTTTGATTATTGCACGTGCACTCTGTCGTGAGGAAAAGTAATGCATTAAAAGACTACGTTAAATGATTTACTAGCTTTGTGTTATTCTTGTAGTAGATAAGAATTATATATAGCGTGATTCATAAATACATGTGAATACGTCAGAAAGTAAATCTGCTATACCTATATATGCATATGTCAGATTATCATATGAGTAGTACACTTCCGTTTTTGAATTATGAACGATTAAAGAAAATGTTTGAAGTGCCAGCTTCGTACTTCAATATGCGCTACTCCACGAAGTAGTATTGAGTTTCACAACGAACATTGATATATTTATTTGTTTTACCATCTGCGTTCATTATGAATCTTAATAAAATAATGCACGAAAAGCTTACCTTAAAAATACTGCTATATTTACCCATATATTTCCAAAATCAATATAACCTTGAATTACCAAGCAATGCGTAGCTTAAATCAAACAGTCTCGTGGAGAGACGTGTATCAGAGGTGCAATGCTCTCCTGCTTGAAACAACTCGAATATCATGTTGCAAAAGGTTAGCTATTGGTATATCCTTTAAAATTTAAGCACGTTAATATTACGACCGCATAAAATTTGTTTTATTGCTAAACGATGAAACCACCGGAACGATCGATCGCCCTCATTGAGCTTCAACCGTTTCATAATCTTCGTAAAATCACCGACGAAGCGCATGAGCATTCTCGTTTCCAACCGGATTACTGATATTTCGGAACGACTAAAGGAAGGAGAAACACATAGCGTGAGTGTGGTTCGAAAGCCATTCTCGTATTAAGGATGTAAAGTCGCGTGTCGCGCGTTTGATAAATTAAACTTCAAATCGATATGTCTCTACAAAAAAATTGATCACTCCATTTTTTTTGTGATACTGAGTCTACATTCTATAACCGAGGATGACTGCAAAATAACATTTCGTTTACGCATTCTATTTCGCGTTAGCTATTTCTTCTTTTCATCTTCGTAGGCTATTCCAAATCAAAAAGACACTTTACATAAATCAAGTGATTCATTTCACATGTCCATTCTTCCAAGTGCAATTATTTCTTTCTCTATAAAGAGAAGGGAAGACACACAAGGAGAGAATAAAGTGCGGTGAGAGTGTGAAAATCCGAAATGATCCTGGTTATATTTGCTCAATATTAATAACGGTAATATTAATAGTACTTTGTATGTAAAAAACTACAATTTTTCGTATTTTATTTGCATGGTCTACGTCAAACTGCGATTCAGTCTCCGATTATCGCTTGATCGACGGATAATTATGTGGACGATTAACGCTAATGGGCGCATGGTTAATGGATGTTTCATTACTTTATGCTTATAAATCATAGCGATCGATGTAGAAGATTTTTTAGAACATAATCAGCTTTGCTCGATTATCTATCAAATGATCCGTAGAAACTATAAAAATCTTCGTCCTGTGGTCTGATTTTACCTAGACCCGCTGGCAGAATCGACCTTAGTCATTGCTCCTTCATTTGTCATCGGCCGATGGAATACAGCGGCAAAACGTTTCATTGCCCTCGGTGGTGAATAATTTGAATAAAAAAAAAAATTCTAAAAAAATTTAGGCCGTATTCTATGTTTATATTACACTCTATACTTTATACATACTTTTTCCCGCATTTATTTATCCGGTACATTTATTTTCCGCGCAGGCCAAAGAAGTAGAGCAATTATTACCTCGTTGCACTTTGAAATTGGCTTCATAATGAAAAGTTTTTTGTATTGGTTATTAACTTAATTGATTTATAAGTTTTCGACGATCTCGTAACCGCTTAATTCACATTTACGCGCCCAAGCTTGGCGTGGCAATAAGAAAAAATGTATACAAGGAACCGTGGCGGTTGAGGAATGACAAGAAAGTGAATAATGCGAAAAAGGAAGAAATCCTTGATTGTCACGCTGCCAAGCCAAACCGGAACATTTATCATCCTCAGTGATTAAAGAGTCTTTTGTCGAGATCGTGAGTCGAGGCATTCCTCGCATATCGGGCCTCCGCCGAAAGGGGGCCAATAATTTAGTCTGTGAAAGTATCGCGCGTCTACCTTAAGACTGTTTTATGTCCTTTTCAAATATGCTGGTGGAAAATACCTGCGAAAAAAATCTCCAAGAAAACCAACAAAGGAACAAAGTAGGTACTTTGGCGATCTCAGTTGGCAACTTTGCCCGCATGACGTTTCTTTAAACGTTTCTTCTTAACGAGTTCAAAAATCTTCTTGGCCGTAGGAATTTGGATAAGTGGCAGGTCAAATGATATCGAAGATCGTATCGAAGGAGGGGTAAGAGACGAAATCAGCGGCAAGTCTAGGACGAGAGTAGAGTAAGAAGCGTGGATAGGCGGATGGATCGTTGTTGCCATGACAGTCCTCTCAGACGAGGGAGAGCGGATGTATCATTTCTCCTTTGGCTCTCAATTTCCAAGATATTTCCCATTTTCATTTCTTAGAAACGTATCAAGGTCATGCGTGCCATTGCCTCTATGAAGCACGTAGAGTTTGAAAACATAGATTCAACGTGGACTGAAAAATTTAAAGATCTTAAACTCGTATCGTCGAATTAACGAGTCGAACTCGATTCAAATAAAACTTCTTGGATTACTAAATCGGACTCAAATTCATTTGTGACGTAAATTAATTTTACGAAAAGCATTCGTGGAGTTACACATTTTTCACGAGGAAGTGCAGTATCGTTTTCTTAAGTCTTATTTTTTATTATCTAGCATCGTCATTCATCGGAATGATATATAACATGTTCACATTTAATCCTTAACTGCAGATATCACTTTAAAAAATATAATTTCATCTCTATTAAATTGAGATTGTGTGTGTGTGTGTTTTACCTCACAAGTGTGAAGAGATTTAGATCAAAGTGCGCATCCCACGAACCAGATTCTTAGCTCGATATGGCACGTGCATCGCGTCATTATATAGCGACAGGATAATGTGTATTCTGTTCTTTTGTTCTATATATAGTGCTATATAAAAATACATAGCGATTGTACCTACGCATGTGCAGAGCTTACATTATAGGCAAAGGGCAGCTCCATGTCCTCGGCAAGTACAAGATTAATCTCAGTCGAGTGAGTTATACATCACGTTTATAATATAGCTTTGTACATACCACTCTATTTTACTTTGCTGTTTCGTAATTAATTTCAATTTCTCCTAAGCCATCGATACATTTTCATTGTCAAGGTACGATAGGCATCTTATGCAGCGTCTTACGCAATGTCAAAAGCAGCTGGAATTTCGTATAAGTGCCATTTGATCAAAACAGAAAGGTATTGAAATATATAAAGTGTATAAAATATAAAGATAAAGCATAATGCATGTTTTATTCGTTAGCAGAGAACGCAAGGGAGGCTGTTTTCCAAACTGCAATATAATCTTATTCGCGTGTCAACAGATCTCGATGTTTCTTAAGCACAGCCCCTTACGCTTTAAGGACCTATGAGCTTGAATCACGTTTGAAGAGCTTTAAAAGTAAGTGAGTATGTAAACAAACGCACGGGTTATTTACCCTTCACAGAATATTAACCAGAGGTGTTTCCTTCAGCATCCGTTCATACTTCGTTCCACCATGATGTAAACTTCTTCTATCTAAATTCTTTGCGCCTTCTAATGGCGATGTTTCTAAAGAATCTTAGCTATAAATGAA
>JBCFXI010002277.1:0-26110 GCA_038496175.1 Ampulex compressa | reverse complement strand
CCCCCAGTGGCCCATGAATGATTCATAGATTGAGTGAAGTAGGTTAAATCCAAGGTGGGTAAGTAAGACATTTAAAAAACAGCCTAAAAAGTATTGTCATAAACTTTTTCGATATTATTTTTCATAAGCTGAAATTTTGTTAATATATTGATGAGGTTTTGCTAATCAAAATGAGGCCAAACTCAATATAATTACGTTCGTAATTTCTACTGAATGCATAAACCGAGTTGTGATAATAACCACGAAAAATACTTGACTCCAATGCTATTTATCAATTATGTGACACAGTGTTAAGGGCAGTTACGAAAAGAGAAACACGATTTGACCGACACTTGTGAGTTGGAAGGCACGATTTGTTTGTTGCTATTAGAAAAGAAGTCGCTAAATTCATAACGTAGAAGCATAAACCTGTATCGCCTTTAACATAATAATGTATTAACAACATAGGAATATATTAGTAATATAATATTGTATTAATATGAGTATTAATAATATATTACAAATATATTCTGATTAGTATTATATTGAATGTAACTAATAACACGTTTTTTTAATGTACTCAAAACAATGATAAACGAAACTGAGTTGTAAAAGAAGTATTGGATGAGTAAATATAGGCGTAATTATATTGTGTTCAGTGTCTTTTTTATCACTAAACTCTTACCAATATGTTAATAAGTAATTTACATAAAAAAAGTTAAATCAGAAAAGTTATATTTACGTGTTAGGTATTGTCAAGCCGTGAACTCTTTTCAAAGAAGTACCACCGCGTACCGCTTTGTATGTCGTATTGCGCTCTTAGTTGGCTCCGTTATGATAACATAGGCGCAGGAACAATAAGAATGCCATTTAGCAAAATATTTTTGGGTTACTTTTATGGAAATTTTGCTATATTGGTATCGGTACACAAGGAATCGATTATTTGTTTCATGACCCCTCAAGGGGAGCAAAGAGAAGTTGGAATACGAGTATGGCAGTGTTAGGCGGTGTAGGGATCAATCGATCCAGATTTATGGACTTTATGATCGATATGCGCGCTATTTATAAACAGCGCAGATGTATACTTATGGTTGTTATAATGCACATTGACATATTTAATTTCATTATTTATAGAAACGTGTGTACAGAGCATAGAACATAATATAATTATTGCCAGTCCAAGAAAGTGGTAAAAGAATGAATTCTCTTTTACAATTGAAAGAAGAGGGCAGACGCACAACCGGAACGGTAAAAAAGCTTTGGTGGCTGAGAGTAGACATACGTCCGCAAAGGGTCAATTTATCTTGACATAACAACAGTAGAAACGAGGATACTCTGATATTGTACCCTCATGTTGCATTCCAACGGTTTAGATTTTGCGATTTTTTCTCGGCATCTTTTGAGGTAAACAAGCATTCCTCGTGCTGTACTTTTTAAAAATATTTTTTGTAGATTTACACAGCGATATATGACTCGATGTGTTAACTAGGCTCTTCACCGATATCATCATACTATTCTGTAAGAAGTTTCGCTTTAAATATTATAAGAAAATATTGCACTTTTTCTTCAAAACGTTACGTAGGAAAATCGTTAAATTTGAACCGTTTCTGTTTGTAGTCTCTTTATATCCAAAGCTTTTTATTTGCTTTACACAGAGTGCCAAAAATCACTAGCACAATTAGTAGTAGCAATAAAACTCACTCTTGTATATCCTTATTTAGGAGAATAATAGATGACATCTTTCAAAATACTGGGATTGCCAATCGTAAAACAAAATATCATGCAAAATTTAAATTCGGCTTTCAATTTAGAACACCCTTCACACTGTCAATTATTACTCAAATATTATATATATAATATATATATCTTATGGACGAGTCAAGGCAAACGTGGGATATAGGGAGGATTGGCCCGGTCGACATACGTCTCTGACACGGCATTGTTAGCTAAGGGATTAAGCAGTATATGTATACATGTATGCGTGCATGTAAACGTGCGATTTATGTATACACGTGTACAACATCACTTACAACGCAACATCGGCAATCCGAATATTCTGACTTTTTTTTAATTTTTCAGTTTATATGAGGTGTTAAAAGCAGTGTCAGGCAATATTCCGCATTCACTACTTTTCGGTTTTTTTAGGGTAAAAATATCCCTTAACGCCGGGTTTATGTACGTTTCTGATATATCTATCTTTACAGGCGAACGTCAATTTGACACATGAATAAAACTGCATATTTTCTTTAAAAAACAGTATATTTTTATTTAAAAATGATGTAACTATACATTATTAAGAAATAAATTAAACTATGTGATATTATATTTACATAAATATTGTTGCGCCGGACGCTCGAGGTCGGAGGGCCCGCTCCTGCTGCCTCCCCGACGACCAGATAAAAGAAACTTGTTTATAAAAAGATAGTTGAACAAGACTTCGAGAGACGAAGACACGTTCTTAGGACTCTACCATTTCTGTACAATTATTAGAGTTATTAAATAGTGGTTATCAAACATGAAACGTGATGGTTTCTGCGCCCGTACCCCCAGTTGCAACAATATGTAATATATTTACAAAAAATATGTAATACTAAAAAGTACTTGGACAAACAAGTGAAGAAATGTTGCTTTATGGTATTTTTATGCACCATTATGATATTTGATTGTTTCTGGAGTAGATTTGTTTATGACTTACAATTTCACAAACATTTGTTTAGTGCTTATTATTAATATTGTTGGTTTTCGTTCCCTTTTATAAATAACGAATACATAGTCCTGTAATTTAAGACATTCTAAGAAATATATTGTGTGAATTTGTATCAGGCTTTTATACGCGACATTTATTTATCTATTGAAATATTTTCGTCACTAGTAGTACAAGATTGACTCTCGTTTAATTCATCTAACGTAAATACCTACGTATAATAAGAACATGAATAGTTATGTCACGCTAATCACTTCAGACTTGAGACATTGAGTTTGAAATATCCCCGGGGAATTTTTCTATTTACTTTTGATATTTAATTCTTAAGAAATGTTTGATTATGTCTATATTTATAACCGACGCCACGTTTTCACGAATGGGGGCAATTTACTTCGATTAATATTAAATTTACGATAGTATCAAATTGACATGGGTGCGTAGGGATAGGTATATCACGTACAGAACTATAAAATTAGAAAGCTTAGAAAAATGAATTCAAATACAGGTTTTTCAAATTAAATTCACGCTTTTGCAAAACAAATTCACCTTTTTACACTCACACGCGCGCGCGTGAAAGGGCGAATTCGTTTTGCAAAACCGTGAATTTAATTATATATACATACATACATACGTGTATATATACATACGTGTATACATTTACATATATATACACATAGAAAGTACGAATATTAATAATAAGAATTTTTGCAAACTGTTTGCTTCAGATGCATACAAAGGAGTGTAAAATTCCCGCGCAGATCTACCAGAAATACATGGTGATATATTGGTTTCCTTTTATTATGCGATAAATAAAATATGTTTTAGTAGTTTAAAACACGTATAACTGAATGCCAAGCTTCAAAAAATTGAATACTAATCTCCTCTCTCTAAAAAAATTCTTAAAAATGATGTATTTTGGATATATCTGGTTCTCCTTTGTGTTTCTTTATTACAGGTGTACCAACAGGTATAATATCACAACCGTGTATATAAAATGTCAAAAATCTCATCTATTAATACTTACGAGTACAAAATATTCAATACAAAACGTGCGTATCTCACTTCTGTACTACAAATGATATTATAAAATTGTACAAAAAAGTTTAAAATGTTTATAAATATTCTTCCTAGAACACTAGTCAAAAGATCTGTTTAACAAGTTATAAGCAGTGGCCGCTCTATATGCACACGCATTCAGCAATATACAATCACACACAATTCCACAATCTATTGGAAACATTGTATTAGTTTAAAAAATATCTCATGAGATGCGTAAATGAAATCAAGCCATTCAAATCAAGGTTGAAATAGAAACGGAATGGTTTTAGTTGCTTTTGCAACCTATGTATTTTGATCTCCATCTTTTTTTTGCGTGTATTATTTTTTCTAGAATATGAACTATAACACAAAAATTCTAACTTTCTTGTCCAGTTAACAGTGTTGGACGACTATCCACGACAAACTAAAACTTGATTTGAATGCATTTGACGTGTGCATACGTCCTGTAAAATAAAAAATTACCATTTATTATAAAAACTTCAAATTTGAGTAAGAAATAATAAAAATGTCACTTGATGGTATATTTACTTTATAATGACAGTGAAACTAAACGTATTCGAATAAATAATATATTCCATTTTACAAACTGAGTTGATTATGTTTTGTATTACATCAAGTATTCCTGAATTGGAAAACATTTCACTAGTTTTATACTAGTTATATCATCAAAAGCAAAGTAACTTTTAATATGCGCAGTTTGTAAAAGAAATAAAATACGTAACGAATCATGCTATTGCCGTACAAATAATGAAGTGCCACTTTATGTGGTAAGCTGTTTCGGGAAATACCACACTGAAAAAAACGAACTGCATTTATTACATTTAAAAATTTGTTTTGTATATGAATTTCATTTTTTATGTAATTCGGAAATTTGATAAAATTTATAATAGGAGCATTTGTGTTTGATGTACATAGCTGTCATAGCTTGATTTTATTTGCGCATCCCATGAGAGATTTTTTAAACTAATACAATGTTTCCAATAGATTGTGGAATTGTGTGTGATTGTATATTGCTGAATGCGTGTGCATATAGAGCGGCCACTGCTTATAACTTGTTAAACAGATCTTTTGACTAGTGTTGTGAGAAGACTATTTATAACCACTTTAAACCTTTTTGTACAATGTTATAATATCATTTGTAGTACAGAAGTGAGATACGCACGTTTTGTATTGAATATTTTGTACTCGTAAGTATTAATAGGTGAGATTTTTGACATTTTATATACACGGTTGTGATATTATACCCGTTGGTACACCTGTAATAAAGAAACACAAAGGAGAACCAGATATATCCAAAATACATCATTTTTAAGAATTTTTTTAGAGAGGGGAGATTAATATTCAATTTTTTGAAGCTTGGCATTCAGTTATACGTGTTTTAAACTACTAAAACATATTTTATTTATCGCATAATAAAAGGAAACCGATATATCACCATGTATTTTTGGTAGATCTGCGCGGGAGTTTTACGCTCCTTTGTATGCATCTGAAGCAAACAGTTTGCAAAAATTCTTATTATTAATATTCGTAGTTTCTATGTGAACGTAAAAAACAGGAAAAATTGAAGATTGGAAGACTCATACGTGTTTGAACATAAACATTGATATTTTAACGTTTGTAAAATCTTTTTTCTCTAAAAAAGTTTTTTATAATTTTTCAAAACAATTAGATTCATGTAGAAGATAATAATATTATATAATTATTGATAAAATTCTATTAAAATCCATCGAATAGTTTTTAAGTAAGATTTCTTGTCATTCTCAGAAATGTTATTTCGAGAAAAATGTTTCGAAAAGTAAAAATAAATTATAAATATATCTTACCAACTAATTAGAGATTCCAAGACCATAAGTTCAGTTTTCTTTTAGAAATCATTTTATTCGATTAGTTCCTCTCTGCATGCTATACAAGCCATGATGGATAAAGTGCTCCACTGTATTTGTTGAACAAGGCTCGTTGATATTATCAGCGTATTTCTTATGTTGACTTTCACAAATTATTTCTCACTCTGGCATACTTGATAAAGTAGAAGTGTATTCTTCAATGAAAAGTTTAATAGCAATATGTAATGAAATGTCAATCATTTTCGATCCAGAATTTGGGTGTTTCAAACTAAGTGCCAGTCTATTAAAACTTTTATTAGCAGTCTGCGTTTTGCCGGCCAAGCATCTCTGCAGTAAATCATTCTTCGATAAACGGTTATAAGTTGAAAACATATGTTTCCAGATTGTTGAATCGAGTAGAGAAGCTCCTGCCACTTACGCCAACTGTCTTCGCCCATTAGGCAGTATTAATGCTGTAGATTTTTGTTCGAATAGCACAAATGTTAATAACTCATTTCAACAACTCATGTTTTTCTTCATATTTTCAACACTATTCATATCTGAACAGATAACTAAACTGAAATAAGTTGTTTTTTCTTTACCAAAGTATTGGTTACTTTGCTTTTCCCATCGTTTTTCACCATTTTCTTTACATTTCAAAGCTAAGTGGCTATCTTCTTGACATGACCGATACATTCACTCGTTACCACTTGAAATTTATCACCATGTAAACATTAATTTATTTTAGATTCTAATAAACAGTCAAGTAATTAATGTTACGCTGTAGTTATACGAAATAACTCTGATGCACAAGATTCTTGTTAAAGGGTATTTTTTCAATTATAAAAGCTAATCCACTCTTTTCTGATTTCCTTATACTAACCACACTTTATATTAAGTCGCTTATCCCTTTTAACTGCTATGAGCGCATATATGCGCCCAGCAAAAATTATTGGTGTAGCATAATGGTGCAGATGTGCGTTCGGCGCAATCCATCGGGATAGACTATAGGCGTAAATGCTCGCTCGGCGAAAGCTTTGGTTGTTTACTGCTGTCTTGTGTGTATGTCGATTATTATTTCTATCGTATATGTCCAACATTTGCAGAAACCACATACCTTGTTGCGTGACAACGAGAAGAAATGAAAACTTGTTTATCTGCTCAGTCACTATCTGTATCTAGTAGCCAGCGGCGCGAAAAACCGAGTATTTTAAGCAATTTTTTTCTTACAGTAGTTCAACTTATTTTAGAAAACAATTATTACTAAGTTATTACATTATGTTTTAAGATTATTTGACAAATTAAAAACGAAAAAATGTTATCGTAGGCAAAGTTATCGCCATATTTGTTGGACCCCGTGACAAAATCGTGTTTTGCGGTGACTAACATAACATTTTAATCGTTCATCTAAAATTAATGAAACAAAAAAATCTTTAGTTTAATAGTTAATCTAGTGTCTGATAACATTTTTTTTTTTAATTAACGAATCCATCGGTTTTTCGGGGATGAAATCACTAGCTTATTGTCTATAAAAATGTAAGTTTTAATAGAAACGAAAAATCCTTCGATCAGGCACTACTTTTTTATGCTTACAATAAGCTGTATAAGTTTTATTCAAATCCGTGAAGTGGTTTTTGATTTATAGTGGTCACCGATTTCGAAAACATAGTTTCGAGAAAAACGCGTTTAAAGTTTTACATTCGATTCACGTATAGAAATATTACTAATTTAATAACTTACACGGAGTCTTCTATTCCTGGGCCATATAATGTTTCTTCTGCCGATGTAGAAGTTTCTAATACATCAATTTGCTGTTGTCTACGTTGCATTCTGCCTTTCCAAGTGTTCTCATTAGCGCGTTTGTCTGCCACGTTTACACGCTCAGAATGAGTTTTTTCAACGTATCGATGAGCATTTGATCCACAATTTATTCCGAGAGCATTTATAACAATTAATAGTGTGTACCTTCATTAAAAACACGAATTGCAATATGTGCAGCAAGTTCTATAATTGTGGAGCTACTATACAAAGTTTTTGTGTTGTTTGAAGCTTTCATTATTATTTTTAATGAATTCACCGACACACCTTGAGAGTAAATTACTATTACTCAGATCTTCATAAATTGACTAGATGGCACCGACAATGATCTGCCGTCAGCTACCTATCAGCGAAAGTCCGACAGCGCTTCGGTTATTGTAGGATATCTCGAAAACTATTTGTTGGATTTACTGGAAAATTGTACATAATATTGTCGAGATAACATACTTTAAGAAAATGCAAAGAAAAAAAATCAATTTGTTGAAAACCCTGGCTACCCCTAACCTCTTAGAGCACATCAAAATTTACATTTTTATAAATAATAAACTAGTAATTTCTTCCCCGAAATACCGATGGATTAGAGACCGCTATTGGTTAATTTAAAAAAAAAATCCGTCAGGCACTAGATTAACTAATAAACTAATGATTATTTTTTGTTTCATTGATTTTGGATGAACCAGTCAAATGTTATCATGGTCACCGCAAAACACAGTTGGTGGCACGGGGCTCCAAATATGGCGATAACTTTGTCTACCATAATATTTTTTCGTTTTTAATTTTCGGCAAATAATCTTAAAACACAATATAATAAGTTAGTAATAATGTTTTATAAAATAAGCTGAACTACTGTACGAAAAAAATTACTCAAAATACTCATTTTTTCGCGCCACTGACTACCTCTAACCCCTTAATACAATGATCTGCCACCACTTTTATGCGACTCCTGTAAAAGAGTTTAGACCACTATGTTTTCGTTTTCGAGAAAATGAAGATCAAATTTTAATGAATATACATACCGCCCCTATATAGAGTAAGATAACTTAAGTGGTACCACTGCTTAAGCCGTACCACTTGCATTTTGAATAAACTACGGCGATAACAGCGCATACAGCGGTAACAAAATACACGATCCATTATGAAAGTAATGCGCATGATTTTATCGTGAAGCGACTATCCATCACAGCGAAGTAAAACGGGTCGGGAAATGTGGCGAAGGGTCTGCCCTTCCAATGTAACCAGTCGCCAGTTTGCTCCGAGCAGCCTGAGTGGAATGACGTACCTCCGCGTGAACTGTGTTCTTCGACTTTGTAACACGGCGTGATGGAGCGTTCACTTGAACAGTGGTACGCAATCAACTTTCACGCATAAAACTTAATCAAGCCGCACACAAAACTTGATTGCGTATCGCTGTTCAAGCGAATGCTCCATCACGCCGTGTTACAAAATCAAAAAATACACTTCACGCGGAGGCGCGTCTTTCCACTCAGACTGGTCGGAGCAAACTGGCGACTTGTTGCATTGGAAGGGCAGACCCTTCACCACATTTCCCGACCTATTTTATCCCGCTGTGTAGGATAGTCGTGGCATGATAAAATCATGATCATTACTTTCATAATGGACCATGTATACATCTAAGTCAACCAAGTTTTACGTATTACTGTCTGCTGTAACGCAGCCTTGTTATAACTCATCTCATCCAGTAAGTTTATTTCAATTTTCTTATAATTATTTGCATATGTTTGGTAGTTAATCTTGCAAGTAGATTATTAATGTTTCTTATTAAATATAGGTTCAGTAGAACTTACATAATCTTTTGGGCAAAAAGAAACAGTATTCATTTTATTCAATATTAAGTTATGTTTACTTTAAAATTAAACATATGCCGTATCTTAAATCGTACCCCTATGAGATTCCTAAATCGTACTGATACGACTTCAGATAAAAATAAAACTGCAATTCAATATTTTAGCTCATATCCCAATAATAAACCAAAGCAAAGAGTTTCGTGGATGTTGTTCCTCGTCAGTCGAAATAACGTCAACGCAGAATAATGAAAACATAAAAAATGTGGTAAACGAAAGAAATGCAATTATTAATAAAAAGAAATTGACATTAAAAATTAAAAAGAAGAAAAGCTATTGGTTTTGTTTTATTTATGAAAAAGATTGGAAGGAAAACATGATTAAATGCTTGAAATGCAAATCACGACGTATGCCCTGGGATTGGAAAAAGAACAAAAAAATTTGTCTGTGATGTTTGCACTAACGGAATACCTATGTGCCATGTAAACAGATTAATAAAAAAGAAAACGTTTTAATTATTATTGTTACTTAATTGAATTCTTACGTACTATTTAGGATATAGGTGGTATAACTTAGGAAACTGGTTGCATTAGTCGTACCGATGTAAGATTTTAAAGATTTAGTTTATTTTACGTGAAAGCATATTGATTTTCTGATTTTGTTATAATAAATAACAACAATATTAACACAAGTTTTGAATAACACATGTAATTTCTATTTACTTGATAAGTCCTAAGTTTTATATGGTTTTTTTTCATAAGGGGTATGACTTGAGGAACCTTACCTTAAGTAGAAAGTATTCCTCAAATTAAACAAAACAGTGCCGTAATGGTTATTCCGCGTACCTGTGAATTACAATGTGAATTTGCAATTTTCTTTCCGCAAATATTTTTTTTTCTTTACGGAGAAAAACCTTTTACTTAGAAACTTGCGTGTTAAAAAGCTACTGAAAATAGTATTGAAAAACGAAATCCGTTATTCCGTAGACAGCATTATAAAATATGTACGTTTTTACGCTTCTGCTTCTCAACTCCTCTTTTTTTTTCATTCATTATTTACTTCTTGGAATTTTCCTTTACAATGCGTTGGATAATGATGGCCCATTCAAGTATGTAAATTTTCTATACCGTGCGTACTGAATAAAAGCCATTTTACTGCATAAGCATTTTTTCATAAATAATTAACAGAAAGTGAACTTGATATATATTCATGAAAATTTGTCTACGTATAATTATATTTACCGCATGTCACGCGTAAGATAGTATGCCTTTGCACATAGGTGCTGATAACTGATTATATACAAGGCCATGACTTTCAGTCATCAGTCCGATTACGAAGCTTTGGGTGGGTGTCGAGGTATGATTTTTTACATTCTAGTTCATCCTTATCGTCAGTAAAAACCGAATTTGATTACTAAGTTTGTATTTTGGTTTCCAAAATAGATAGACTTGCATAAGTTTTGGATTTGCCCATTTTGGCTCTTTCTTTTTCATGAAGCACTTCTTGTATGTCAGCAAAAAAATATCTCGTTTCGTACTTTCCCAAATCGTTTTAAAATTACTTTTTCAATTAACTTCAAACGCGTTGAAAAACTTCGACTTCTTTTTGCATTTATAACACCTACTTCTTCCTATATGTAAACAAAAAAGTATACTGCATCAGTCAGTTCTTATTTCGTTTCCTCTTTAACAGATTCGCTGGAATATGTACAGGCATTTCTCTAGAGCGCTTCTTTATTCATAGTTGATTTGTAATCGCCGAAGTAACACTGACATATTTTGAGACAAAGACTATATAGTTAAACATTTTTCGTACGTATTTTTTGTGTGATCCAGAGATGCGTAACCGAGGAATGCCTGCCATAAAAATTCAGAGAAATACCATGTGGGAGGATCGCAAAAAATGTTCCACTCGTATTGGGGACAATATACATTTTACTGCTTGTTATACCCATTTTATTGTCTTTTATATCGACTATATTGCTTGTTTCGCTTGAGAAATACAGTAAAAGTAAACTTCGTTTGCACGTGAACTGGCAATGCAAGCTTATGCTTGTACGTTATTGCTTGAATCGTGCTTTCTTCTTCATTAACGTCACTCAAGTAGTGCCTTCTTCCTCAAAAACATCATTCAAATAGTGTCTCCTTGTTCATGCATGTCACACTGCGTCTTATGCATTTAGCGAAAATTACGAAAGTATAGTCTACATTCGATACGTACGGCGTTGTATAACGATTTTTTATGTCATTTTCAAGTAAGTGACACTCATAATTCGATTAAAAAGTCGTAATTATATCGTGTTTGACTTTATTTTGATCGGTAAAATCTCTCCAATATGTAAAAAAAGTTATTGGGGAAGGGTCGAAGAATAGAATAAGGAAGGTGTGGAGAGTGAACCCATTCGTCGCGCTTAAGATAAAGAGAAAATCCGCAATTGCAATTTTAAAATTCCAAGAAAAAATTGAGTCGTTTATTTTGAAAGTGATCTAAGTCCATTTCTCAATTATTTTTCACTAACCGCAGTAACGTGTACAGCATTAAGTTGGTTATCATAAACAACATGTTGCAGTTAAGTATATTCGGACAATACGATCATTTTAGAAACATAAATTCGAAAATTTTATATTGACACCACTTTATAAAAATATAAGAGGAATTAGGGCAGCAAAATACAAGGCCATGATGGACTTATTACGATATATACCCCCGAAGCACCAGGGACTTCTTCAAATTCCTCCCGCACACAGAAAATGTAGATGAGCAGTAAATAGTTATGTAATTTATATAGAGAGATTTCCTGAATTGCATAAACCGTGTTTGAAACGTAATAAAGAAATATAAAAGAAATGGAGTATCGTTTCTTCGATTTGAAGCATTTTAAATCACGTCGAATGGACTCTTTCAAATCTGTAACAAATCTAGTTGTTAATTTTAAAAGTGACCTAACTCCATTTGTGACAAAAAAACACATATTATCCACTTAATAATTGCCATTATTTTAATAGGAATCGTAAATTTAACTCTTTTAGATACACTTAAGCGGTGTAACACATTAATATCTTATATCTTCAATTGTACAAAGTATCTGCAAGAAAAGTAAGGCAGAGATGTGAAGAATGTTATAATCACTTTTCAAAAATAAAAGGTTGGTAGTATGCCGTGAAGAAAACTAAAAAAGTAACGACGTATTGTAATCGTTGTAAGGGCCAGCCGGCACTCTGTTTATGATTCTTTAAGAAGTTCAATTAAAAGTAATAAACCGTTGAAATACGAGTGTGACCCACTGTGCACGGGACAGACGCGTTTGACCCACCGATAATGCAAACCGCCTCACGGGACAGACACGTTTGACCCACCGGTAGTGCAAGCCGGCGGCAACGTGTTAGGGAGGGGCGTATGACTGAACGTAACAAGGAGACGTGTATGAGGAAGATGATGGGAATAAGGGGACAGAGAACGAAAGGCATGGGGGGGGGGGGGGAGAAAAGATATTTCGTTCTTTTCCTACCTTCTTAGACTATCAATAAGTTATATTAGGCTCTATAATGCTGAATTTGCACTAATGTATGAATAATACAATTAAATATGTCAACATGTATTGTAAAAACCATAATTATGCATTCCTGTGCAGTTTGTAAATAGCGCGCGTGTCGATCACAGAGTCTATAAATTTCGGCCGATTGGCCCCAGCCACCTGACACCGCAACGGTCATATTCCAGTTTCTCCTTGCCCCACTTGAGGGGTCGCGGAACAAATTAATGGGTCCGTCTGTAGGAGTGCAGAGGGTGTAGGCTAAAGTAACATAAGAGCAGGAGATACGGTGCAAGCGTTGGAGGAGGAGAGGGTGTGGAGTGAAGAGGAATATATAAAGGCTACATGAAAAAGCGAAAAACGGGATTGTCTATGTACCTCGGAGAAGAGGGAATAGTAGGGAACTGTAAAAGGAACCGTGTCTTTCATGTACCCGCAAGAATGAATTAAATGTTTAAAAAAATAGTAGAATACAAAAACTGAAATTAAAAAAGTTAATGACAATCAATTTTAGGCTGGTTTTTAAATGTTTCACTTGCCTTGCCTGGAGCTTAATTAATTATTTTGTTATAAATGGCATTCACGCAAAGCAACATTCATGGAATAATTATTGTAGTGTGTAGATGAGGCAAAAGTATAGTTCAGCAGGATAAGTGTAGATGCGCACATATTTAATTATTCCCTCCGTAGAATCAGTGATTTCGATTTTTCGTACCATTTTCAGCAACTTTTTAACCCGCAAGTTTCTTATAAAATTTTTTTTTTGAAGAACAAAAAAATATTTATAGAAAGGAAAAGCAAATCATAATGTATTGGTTCACAGATAAGCCGAGCTAATCCCTACGTAATTGTTTGATTCAAGGGATACTTTCTATGTACAGTAAAATTTCCATAATAGCCACTTTAAAGCACCATCCTAAGCGTCCATGCGCTGCTCCTACGCCTATACTATCTATTTCGAACCCAGCTAAACATATTATATAACATACACAAGGACCCATTAATTTGTTCTATGACACCTGAAAGGGGGCAAAGAGAAGTTGGAATACGACTCTGGAGTTGCCAAGTAGCAGGGACCGGGAGAAACTGATTTATCGTTTTTACGATCGACATATGCGCGATTTACGTGGAATACATATTGATATATATTGTTGCATTGTTCATAAAAATTGGCGAATATAATACTATGAACCCTAATATAAGTTATTACCAGTATAGGGAGATGGAAAAGGAGGATATGAGCTTTAAAAATTCAGAAAATATCCTTCAAAAAAAAGCTTGCATCTGAGTTGTTTCGTATGTCTTCCTATGTCTAATGCATTTGTACTACATTGGCCCATAATACGGCCCCAGGTGAAAGGGTCAAGAGCTTTTGACATAATAACTCGGATGATGAACAAAATAGGGAAATATTCAGAAACACAAAAACTGCACAAATCCCGAAAGTATATTAAAATATTATGCAATCCTAAGTTCTTCTCGCTCAGATTGCGGTGTCCCAAATCAGTGTCCTTTTGTCGTTCTTCTTGTCATTTGTTCTAAATCTGTGTCTTTTTCTCTGTGCTGTCACACATTAATTGCCATGCTAGCTTTACTTGAATGCTTTTGCGTCGCATTCCTTCGGGGATCAGAGAATCGCGCGTGCTGTGCACAAGCCAGACAGTATGTTTTAAAGAGAGAAAAAAAAAGGCGTGCTAGGTATTGGGGAATGCCGTTTCAGTGAGTCTTATCAAACATTCGCAATATAATATTATATATTTCGAATAAAAATTTTGCACGGGCAAAAACTATTTTGAGTTGTACAATTGACGAGGCACCTGTTAGGAAGACACACGAAACAACTTAGCATAGGAATTTCTTCTTGAAGGACATTTTTTCAATTTTGAACTCTCTGTTGAACTCACTCTCTGTTTTCATCTCTTTATACTGGCAATAACTTATATTAGGTTCCGTAATATTATATTCGCCAGTTCTTATAAACAATGGAACAATATATATCAATATTTATTACACCGCACGTGATTATAAGTTTCTGCTATATTCGTAAATCGCGCGCATGTCGAGGAGTTACGGTGGTATAGTGGATACAGGCTCAGACTGCCACGCGCAGCCCGGGTTCGAATCCCGCCCATCACCCCTGGTTTTTTTATGTGATATGTATACCGTAGTTTTGGTGGTTCGGAACCCACCTTAAATAGTAGGTCCTAGGCCAAATGACCGTAGTAGTGCCGAAAAATAAATTTAAAAAAAATCAAAAACCGCGCGCTTGTCGATCGTAGAGTCGATAAACTAGATCCAGCCGGTCCCTGTCGCTTACCACCTGCATAGCCGTACTCCAGATTTTCCTTACCCCGCATTCAGGAGTCAGGGAACAAATTAGTGAGTCTGTTTCCCTCATTATTAGATCAGGATATTAAATTCGAAAAACTATTTATTCCAAAAACGATACAGGAAAAGAGAAACACTCATTTCAGAATAATGATTTCAACATGGTGCAAAATAAAATCTAGCCGCAAAGAAACAAGGTAGTATTGTAAATTGCGATAGTGTAAATTTGTAAATTGTGATGTTGTATTATGCACAGAGAGAAACGGTAAATTCCAAAAAATACCTCGAATCAATGTTTTTTTTTCTTATACCGTTTCCGAAATTAACACTTTTTCGAATTCAAGTTTTTGATCTAATAATGAGGCGCGCGACGTATGTCGTCCGTGGCACAGCGCAACGGTATCATCGGCGCGTGTTTATACGTCCGTGGCATTGTGCAAACAGTATTGCGTCACGGTAAAATACGTCTGTGACCCTATTCAAACAGTATCGTTGCCGCGACGTAACACGTCCGTGAAAAGGAAGTGGTTAACCCCTTAATTTGTGCGCTCGAGTTAATTCGCGCGCTAAACAAGCCAAACTGTGCACACTCGGGATAATTCGAGCGGTGTTGTATTTTATGCAGCTATAATTTTTCACACTCGAAAATAATCGAGAATTGAAAATAACAATGTGCAAGCTAAGAAAACAAATCGTTTTATTGATATTTATCATTTACATAGGATTGTAAGCTATAACATTTATTTATTGAAATATAAAATATAGCCTTTTTCCATGGAACAAAAGCGCAGTATATTAAAATTGTCCACCAAAAGAAAAGTTGAATCAGGAGCAGTAACAAATGGAAACCTTTGAGGATGTGGATTTGGTTGGATATTGCTTATCTCCTTCCAATCAACAGCTTCTTCTTCCGAACTATCTTTAGAATCACTACTATACTTATCACTTTGTTCTAAGCCGCATTCCGGCAGCGTATTCATATTCAGATTCTTAATCACTCATTTTTCAATATATATTTTACTAAAATATAATGTAAAATAAAATAATAATAATAATAATAATAATAATAATAAATATTCGGCTCTTTTCTGCTATGTGGATCAAAATCCAAATTAAAATAAAATTTTTTATTCATTTTGTATTTTTTGTATTTTTTTGCCAAGACAATGTTCTAAAGTGTGTTGTTTTACATAAAGAAAATTGATTCTTCTTAGCAGGTTTTTTTTTAATCTGTACGTTAAGGGGTTAACGTATTGCTGAGATTCTTCCGACAAAAATGAGACCAAACACGATATAATTACAACCACATATACTTATTTACATTCTGTTTTTAAACATGAGTTACACAAGCACGTTCTGTAGTACGGAACCTGTTTTTGCAATTTGGCTGAAACTTTGTTAAAAATAAAAGTCCAGGTCTTAGCAGAACTTTTTTGTTTGGAACTTTTTCCAAAAAAGGGTTCTGCCGTCTATTTGGCAGATTTTTTCCCAACGTGTACACAAGCAATCAATGATTAGATTTGTGAGCCTTCCAGAGGAGCGAGGAAAATTTAGAATATGTCGGTGGCGATGTTACGTGGTAGGGACGAATTCGTCCAGATTTGTAAACCCTATGATTAACACCCACACAATTTACAAACTGCGCAAAAATGTGTAATAATGGTAATTATGATACACATTGACATATTTAATCGTATTACTCATAAAAACGTGCAATAACGACATTATAGGCAGGAAAAGAACGCATTACCTTTGAAAATTGAAAAAATGTTGAATTGAAAAATCCAATGTTCCAGAACAAGAATATGGAATATGACTGCGGCGGCTTCCGGTACAACGACCGACTGACTTTAATTTATTGACGTATGATCAATGCGCGCGGGGATCTATAAATCGTACAGAAATATAAAATCATGGTTGTTATGATACATATTGATATATTTAACCCCTTAACCTACGATTTAGATTCGAAGATGTTGGGCCGAAATCGTATACAAGCTCGCGCAGCGTTCGGGACATTTGCACGACTTGTGTACGCGGGCTATGCCCGTAATATTTACGTTTGGCCCGACCATTGTACGCGGGCTATGTCCGTCATTGTAGGTTAAGGGGTTAATTGTGTTATTCGTAGAAACATGAGAACATAACGGTACAGAACCTAACGTAATTTATTGTTGGTATAAGAAGATTAAAAAGCAATGTATTATCTTTTAAAGTTAAAAATTGTTCTTTAAGAAGAAACTTTTGCATCAGAGTTATTACGTATAACGATTTTGTAATATTAATTGATTGAAAGAATTAAATCAGACAGTTGCATGACATAGATGGAGGACTAATTATTAATTGCTTCTTTTCAGGGCTATGGCACTGTTCTTATCAGAATCACAATTTATTTTACGCTGGTACAATTAGTCTAGCACTTAATGTTATAAAATTGTTGTATGTAATATCTTTGCTACAACAACTTCTTAACAGACATTTCTTCAATCTTAAAAGATAATCCATTCATTTCTCAACTTCTTAAATTGGCAATAAATTATAATAGGTTCTATCACATTGTGTTCGCATATTTCTTTAAATAATACAGTTAAATATATCAATGTGTATAATGACAATCGTAATTATACATTCTGTGCAGTTTATAAATTCTTACGCCATAGAACAAATTATTCACCCCCTATGTATATTACAAATATGCATTTCTCTCGTAATTGTAGCAGTAGTCTTTTTGCAATTTTATCCACAAAATGAGTTAAACCAGCACCTCTATCGGAGGTGAAGTAAAATACGGGTAGGTGTACGTGTATACTTTTAGCGGCTTCAGGTGTAAGAATAAAAATTTTGTTTCGTACAATTTCGAGAGAAACGCATAATAGGAGTAATATTCATCTTCCGGAAAATTATGCTAAACCCGCTTAACTTACATTTGGCAAAATTGTAAATAAAGTTTTTCTTTTATAAAAACGTACACATTCATTTTTCGTTTAGAGTTTAGCGAAATTTTAAAAGGCACATTGCAATATTGGGGGACTCTGCAATATTGGGAAAAATCATGAGAAATTATTCCAGTTTTTTTTTTCAAACGCCTTTGTATAAGTAATCCACTAAATCTGCACCAGTTGAATGCCATTATGATTATACAACAATGCACCGATCTTAATCTCTTGTTGCCGTTTGATCAAAATAATAGAAGATCAAAATACTAGAGAATAGAAGATAACATGAAAGAAACGTGGTTTGATCTCATACAGTTCTGTATATTTTTTTAAACACTTATGATATTTTTCTCTTTGTATTTATACGTCAAATTTTGGAAAAATACATTTACATTCTTATCTTTTTTATGGTATCGCTATATACATTTACAGTCAAATAGAATTCAATTTTATTTTACCTTCCCACAAATTTTTGTTTCATAATTTTACATGGATAATATACAAATAAGATATTTTACCGGTGTTTTTTTAAATCATGTGCCGTTTGAAACTTTGTCGCTTCTATGCAAACTGACTGACAAATACAGGGGAAGGTACTGGTACAACATACTTCAGAATGTTGAATATGCTTTGAATCAATGAGTTAGAGGAGTATTTGGACAAACCATATATTATAAGGCCAGAGATTTAGAAGCGATAGAAGATAGCACTACCAAAACCTGTTGCATTGTAGAATACCATGAGATGTATTTCAACAATGTACTTCAACAACCAAACAAACAAGCGGAAGAAGAGAGTTCCGCGGAGCATAGAACTGAGGACCTAATAATGCTCAGCAATTCTAAGAACACATCGAGGATTTCAAAAAAGTTGATTCCCCGATTCAGGGCACCGCACGAGGTTAGAAAAAAATTTACGAACGATAGATACTTTATGTCCGAAGTCCAATGCTTGCTAAAGAGTCAGAAACTCTATTAACTAATTAATTAACACGTTAACTGCCAGGCCGCTATGAGCACGAGTTTTTGAGCGACCGCTAGCTTATCCCTACTCCGAACGAGACAGTGTAAGTAGCACAATATGATTATCAACTACCTGCAGTTGGGTGCTTTTCCGCGTTCTAATTCATTTTTACCCGAGCAGGTATTCGTTTCTATAGAATAATAAAACTTGTGATGAGCTTATGTTGGGTGCTGCTTATTTGCTGAAGAAAATTATTGTTACCGACAGGTAAATTTGTTTTATTTATTACACTGAATAGCACTTTCTTCCGTAATAATATTACTTTCTTCCTTGATAACCAATTTTTGTAAAATATTATCAATATTATCTACATTATATTCATTATCACTGCATTTATCAGTATCTGAATGATAATTTAATGAAGTAATTATATTTATATTTTTCTTTCTAAAAAATCTCAGCTATTCCTCTTTGCTACCATCTGAATTTTTGTAGACCTGGTAACAGGTTTCTTCTATCCTGCCATAAGATTCACTAAGAAATAACTTTTCCATTTTTCTTTTCAACATTCCCAAAAATGGCGGCAAAAATTTTAATCATTTGTCACTACAGAAGAAATATTTGAAAAAGAAGAAATAGGTTCCAAATTTCACACGCTTACTTAGATACTTCATTCCGGAGAAAAGATTTTCAACTAAATGTATGTCCTGAAACTTTGCGTTCTAAGCGTGCTTATCTTCTGCTACGGAATACCAAGCTCATACTCCAAGGCATTCAAGCCGAGAGCGGTAGTTTGAGAGCCTCCACAAAAACATAGCCGGCACCCATATTTGGGTGTCACAGTGTTCAACGTTTAAAAAGACCTGGGAGCCAAAGAACTTAAGACCATGGATACAAATAAGGATACATTCACTGAGGGTGTCGAACATTAATGATTAAAATTAGTTAGTCTCAACTGAGTTACGTATATTATCATAATTATGTGCCGAGGTTTTGTTGCATTGATCATAAAGGTATCAGAGTATTTAGATGTGTATATGCATAATCCGAACCTGGCCTATCGTCTGGTTTGGCTAAATTATAAAAATTTTCCAATGGGCTGATCGGAAGTGTTAATGCACAGCATACGTGTGATAGTGTGCATACGTTGCGAAGTTCTGTGTAAGTGAACGATAGGATAGATATTATAGATGACTGTATTTATGAAACAGGTATTTTCTGACACACATTGTGACAAGACAGTTGAGTATCGCTTTAAACCTTTATGTACAGTTTTGTAATACTGTTCGTAGTTCTTTAATATGTATATTATATTCCACTGAATAATGTATGATACATCTGCCCTTTTTCCATTCTGAGGGTTTTCCACAGGGTTTTTGGCAGTGTAATAAACATAATAAGTGTTTCAGAATAATTTTCGTTTTGTAACCATGTTGACCCATTTAGATTTGGCACTATGTTCTTTGCACTAACTTTCGTAGTTAATTGGTTAAGAGATGTTTTTATCCTGAAAAATCAAAAAGTAGCAGGAACGAAAACGATAAGGTTTGATACATATGTTGACGTGTTCTGCAAATCTGTAAAGTTTAAAAAATCGAAGTGTTCGAATTGTTGATGTTTCCTTGTCAGTTCACTGCACATATACACATATTATAATGGCTGGTGTGCTAGGTAGAGTGGACTATATAGTTAGCAAGGTGTATATATGTGTGTACACACAAACACACACACAAACGCGCGCGCGCATACGTACCACATTCAAACTCAAAGGCATACTCACAGGAAATAACTGACGGTGGATGCCCTGCCGAGCTTTAGCCTGCCCTTAGTGACGTTACATCCGACTGCAGCCAACTTGTGGGTGTCTTGATGGTGCCTATAGTGGGATATATACCTATACCTCTTCCCGCAACCATCCACCTCGCACCGGTATGTTTCTTGCTTGTACCTAGAAACTCTCTGTTTCTTAGGTGTGTATTCTTCGTCCTCTGATCTGACCTCGTAGTCTTCGTTCTTATCTGAAATTTGCATAATTTTTTTTACTGATCGATTGTTGCACATGGATTGACCTGGCTCACCTTCATCAATGCTCTTTGTTTGTTTAGCCCAATTAGTAATGTACTAGCAAAAAAATGTTACCGAATGCTTAGACCTCAGAATACTATATTCGTTGTAAACTATTTTCTTGTATTAAAAAACCTTACATATAATTTCAATGAAGATTGCAATGTCATTTTCTTTCATATTATTTTGTTTTTTATAGAGTTTTCAATGTTTGAAAAATAATTTGAAAAAATGTTTGTAATGAAATGCTTTAAATTCCACTTTCTTTAATAAGAAGTCCAATAAAATGCAACTTCTGGCACATTTCTCTATAAAAAAATCTAATTTTATCAGAAAATGGTGTGGTGCCTTACCGTCATCCTTTCCCAGGAAACTTTCCTCTGTAATACGTAGTTCTTCATTTCTTGGATATTCCTCTACGTCAGTGCTCCTATCCTGTGACTTTCTACTCTTCTGAAATTCAGAGTCTTCTGTTGTCTCAAAGCGGATCGAGTTTCTAGTTTTCTGGAGTTCTGCATCCTCAGAATTTTCAAAGCAGAGTAACTTCTTATTTTTCTGGGGCTCCGAGCTCTCGAAACAGTCCAATTTCCCATTCTTTTGAAGTTCAGAATCTTCAGAACCCTCAAAGTAAATTAACTTCTTGTTTTTTTGGAGCTCCAGATTATCCAGACCTTCAAAACACATTAATTTCCTGCTTGTTTGCCGTTCGGAATCTTTAAGACAGATCAGCTTCTTGTTCTTTTGAACTTCAGACTCTTTGGAGCTTTCAAAATAAATCGACTTTCTACTTTTTTGAAGCTTAGAATCTTCATTGCACTGAAAGTAAGTCGACTTCCTACTTTTTTGCAGTTCAGGATCTTCTGAACTTTCAAAGTAAATCGATTTTCTAGTTTTTTGAACCTGACAATCTTCTGTGCCATCATAGCATATCAACTTTCTATTCCTCAATGGCTCAGAGTCTTCATCATTTTGAAAGTATACCGACTTTCTATCTTTTTGAGTATCAGAATCCTTGGAGCTTTCAAAGTAGATTGGCTTTCTGTTTTTCTGTAATTCAGAATCCTCTAAGCCCTCGAAACAGATGACCTCAGGCTCTGTGGGCAGTGTTGGAGGTTGCCTGTGGCATCCTTCGACGTGTTCCTCCAGAGCACCACTCGTAGCATGGAGGGAGCCGCAGTTAGTGTATGGGCAGACATACACGCTGGTCTCGTTATTGTGCCACTCCTGATAGTGGCGCCACATACTACCAGGATCGGAGAGCTCTTCCCCACAACCTGGCTCTCGACAACTTCAATCAATGAATAAAATCTTTTCATTAGTGACCTGTATCATACACTGCCATCCTTCTGATAAATAATGTGTAAATTTTAGTAGTAATCATAGATGGCCGATGCTGTGGCTCAGGCAAGCATAATGGACTCGCAAAACTAAATTCAAAAAAACCTAATGCATAAAAAAACAATCATGTTCATAATGTTCCAAACCCAATTAAAATTAGATTGGATTATACTAATATTAAAATGTTATTTATATTAAACTATTAGAATAGATCATTCTAAATCTAACGTGAAAAAATTCTCTTCAGTGTTGGAGGTGAAATCAGCAAAATACCTTTGATAGTCAACATGTTATAGTTAAATCCACCAACTACCCTCCAAATATACACCAAGTAATAAAAATAAGTAAATTCTTACAAATAAGTATAAGAAATATTGTTAACAATAAAATAAAAAAATAATGTATATGAAACAAAAACGCAGCTTTATATTCTTATATTCAATACTCATTTATTATGTAAGTAATGTTCAAATACATTCAAAGTGATCTTTGTGTTTTTCATATGGAATTATGTGTTTTTATTATGTATGTTTATAGCTCATTCCTAAAGAAGATTTTCGATCACCATAAAACACATTCCCCAAAGCAGAATAAATCTTATCTGAAACATTTCTTGAATTATGCTTTTTTAGATTTAGATTTAGATTGTTTCAAATAATTATCATCAAACTTAAAGTTATTTTTGCAAAAGCAATATATGAATAACGATAAGTTTTATACAAGCAGCTACGGTGGTATAGTGGATAGAGGCTTGGACTTGTCACACGGCAGACCCGAGTTCAAATCCCGCCCATCACCTCTGGTTTTTCTATGTGATATGTATATCGTAGCTCTGGTGGTTTGGAACCCACTTTAAACAGTAGGTTCTAGGCTAAATGACCTTAGCAGTTGGTGCCGAAAAATGAATTAAAAAAAAAAAATTTATACAAAATTGTGAAACAAATCTGATAAAAATGGCTTTGCAGAAAATTACAGTGCGCAAAATTAAGGGAAAATATAAAAGAACTCACATGAATCTTATTTTTAGTGCCTCCAAAGCCTCATGCGTTTTGTACTCATCTTGATTGGTGAATATCTTTCCGCAACCACGCTGTTTGCAGGTGTATATCTCCTAGAACAAATTATTGTTCAAGTGTAAATCTAGTGGAACAACTTATATACCTTAGGTAAATTTCATGAAAACCATTATATGTATTTCATTCTAGTAGAATAATATAGAAAATAAATGTTATTATTTTATTTAACGTTGAACAAAATATTCAAAATTGTATATGTATATGAGAAGTGTTTCTTCCTTCTTTTTTACATTTCAATATTTAAAATCTATATAAATAAAGAAACATTTGCCTCATGTGTGCATATATAATTTTTCATTTTTTATATGGTCATAAATCAAATAATAACGTTGTTCCAAATGTTCATATTAATTCTTTGTATCATTCTATAGATATAAAGATCAATATTGATTTCAGAATAATATTATTGACACAATGAATAAAATCAATTTATTGAGATTACTCCAAAAGGTAAAATGTATATTAAGGTAATGTTGAATATTAATTTTCTCAACAGTTCTATTGAGAATAAAGGGTTAAGACAAAATTTTCATTTATTAATCAAATGTTGGTATAAAGATTAGAATGAATATTCATGTGAAGTACAATATTAATATTCTGCATGTTCCTATTGGTATACAGGATAATAAAATCTTTAAATTAGATAATAATACAATAGTAATAGTATTAATAACATAAATGAGAAACAAAATCACATATTTTATATACACATACCTAGCAACCACAATATTGAATCAAAGTATATAAGATAATGGAAAAATACATATCACTAGCTCAAGAAATTAGAAGAATATAGACACAAAACTTTCTAATTGTAATATAAGGTTGTTACAAAAATCATTGCAGTTTGAATTATTAACTTTGATAATAAAAATCATGATTGTTATTGACTAATAATACTGCTAGTAAGATCTATCACATGAATCACAATACAACAAGGGTTAATGTAAATTTTTTATATTCTTTTAAAACTGTTATATAATATTTGTGCAAAAATCATTATTAATAAACCACTTAGATTTTACCCTTTGAATGCCGAAGTTTTTAAATTTACACATTTGCTATTAATGGCACGAGGATCATAGTTGCCATTGCTGAGGATTATACTTTTTGCAAATTGCGTTATGTTTGCTTGTTTTAAGTGTGTGAAATGAAATTATTTACCAGTCACGTGCGCATATGCTTGTATAACGCACATTGAGGACTTTTGCTGGACACATGTATGGGTCTGCCGCACTCAAAAGTTTAAAGATCTACATCAACTTTTTATATAACTCTAAATAAAATAAAGTACTTTTTATAAAGATTCATATCTCTTTTCTGTTACATCAGCTAACATAAATTTTTTCTATCAGTTTAAAGATATACAACATTGGTGTGAATATCAATATTAATAATACAATATTGATTTAGATGTTAAAATTAAGTCTTGACATAATCCCAAATAATATAAAATTGTGAATATAAAGTTCAACATTAATTCTTGTTAAATAAAATTTGAATAAAGTAATATGTATTGATGTAGGAACTGATAATATTGATGTAAGAATTAGTAGCTATTTCCATAAAATTCCATCGCATAAAGATTACAATCCGTTTTTTTATACAATTCTGAATAAAGTAACAGGATTGATATAAAATTCAATATTACTTTTCTATTTTGCTGGAAAAAAAGACAAATGACATTTCTCCAATGATTAATGTTAATTTTTCAAAGGTACAATCTATTCTATGTCCGGAAGTCACAATATATTTTTTCTATGATTCCAAGTATAATAATAACAGGAACATGATTGCTAATATTAATTTTTCATTTTAGGAATCAGAAGAAATTATCATGTTGATAAAGAATGTGTCAGATTGATATGAAGATAAATATTAATAAAGAACACGGATTAGATGGTTCTAATCAATTTTTCACACGACCTTGAATAACATAACGCAAATAAAATAAAAATATCAATTTTAACATTTATACAGACTTTACCTTTAGATTCACAAAAAATATTTATTGTCGTTTTTGACTGACAACATTTTTATGAAAAATCAATATATCTTTCCAGGGAAATTAAAAAAAAAATTGACGATAAAATAATACACAATATCCATTTGAATGAACAATGTTAATTTTAACGGTAATGAGTATCAATATTTCCCTAAATTTCTGCAAACTACTACAAAATATCGTGGTTAAATTACCGTGTTACATTATGGTCAGAAATTATGAAAGAACCTTGTTAATAGTAATTTTGTACACTATACGAAAAGAGGGATGAACAAGCTCATTGGAAGGGTTATGCGTGATTTTCGATGGAGTGCAGGTAGAGGTGATGGGAGTGTTTTCGTGGAGAGGTCATCGAACTTGTGGAAGTTACCTTTTTCGGGGCGATTTCCTCGATGGTGCGATTCCTGGAGACGAACCTTATAACGCTGACCTCCGTGGGCCGGTCGGCGCAACCCTCAGTGCCCTGACCCATCGCCACTACCCCCTCAAGGGGGGACTGACATAACCTCTACTCTTTTGATTCCTCCGTAGCTTTCAGTTTGCAATGCCTCGCGCATAATATACTCTTCATTGCCTGACAGTGGCGCTGTGGTGCGCACTGGAATCAAATTGATATAGATGCTGTATGCATGGTATATAGATGTATATAGTAAGAATACATACATACATACATATATATATAT
>JBCFXI010002276.1:0-26132 GCA_038496175.1 Ampulex compressa | reverse complement strand
TATATATCGATGATAAGAAAAAAAAAAATGAGGACGTAGACGTGACTTTGGCCCCCTTTCCAGAGGCTCCTCGGCTTTGCCGGGGACATCCAGCAAAGATGCTTCAGCGCCAGTCCCCTAAGCTTCGCCGCCGCAAAGGTGGCGATGTCCAAATTCGATACGACCAGCTACCTTCCCTACGATAAGCTAGAAAAGACGCTGAAGGTCGTCAGGAAAAGGTGAGAGCACTGGACGCGCCGATTGCCGCGACATCGCGAATAAGTTCCTCATTTTCAATCAGTCGTGTCGAAACTGTCGCAGATTGAACCGACCTCTGACTTTATCCGAGAAAGTCCTCTACTCGCATCTCGATGATCCGGAGAAGCAGGATATCGTGCGTGGTACCAGTTACCTCAGGCTGCGTCCCGATCGCGTGGCGATGCAGGATGCAACCGCGCAGATGGCCATGTTGCAGTTCATCAGTTCTGGTAAATGCACCTTAATTCTGCACCTTAATCTCGCGCTTCTAAATGCAGCGTGAGAGATCGCGTGGATGACACTGGTCATCTATTTAAGTAGGAATTTAAATGTCCAAGTTTTTGCTCGACTTTTTTTTGTTAATAATCATCCAACTAGTTTCTGTTAATTCATTTTTTTTATATATATAAGAGGCTGGTTTGATTATTGGAAGACACGCTTGGCAATCATGAGTATTGGCGATATTGAAGAAAGACCGACGATCACTTTGTATCGATGACTGTTATCATCAACTCGACTACTTAATGGTTAAACGCGTTCCGTTAAATGATTTCTATTAAGTCGATTCACGGATAATCGCCTGATTGTTATTCCTACATTGCATTAGTTAAACACATCGAGCATAAGCCCGCGTAAGGGATAGTAACAGAGTCTACGTAAAAAATCGTAGCGACACAGAAATGTGGTAATACACGAGCAGTGAAAAAAGAGGCGCTAAGTGGAATAAAAAATCCTAGCAACACTCGTGTCTAATTACGCATAAGCATTAAAACGACACCTCGTATGATTATTTCGTCGTTGTGGAAGAAATCGTAACGACGCTTATCTATGCAAATCGATACACCAGCGAATAAAGCTGGCGCGATTACCACGAAGAAGCGTAAACGCGAGTCGATAGGCATTCTCTAAGTATCTTCCTCAATGATACTCAGACGATAATTCCTCTGGCAAGGTCTACCAAAAGTGGCGGTGCCCTCGACGATCCACTGCGATCACTTGATCGAGGCCCAGATTGGCGGAGCCCAGGATCTGCAGCGAGCGAAGGACATCAACAAGGAGGTCTACAACTTCCTGAAGACCGCTGGCGCGAAGTATGGCGTGGGCTTCTGGAACCCCGGATCGGGCATCATCCATCAGATCATTCTGGAGAACTACGCCTTCCCCGGCCTGCTGATGATCGGCACGGACTCCCACACGCCCAATGGCGGTGGCTTGGGCTGCCTCTGCATCGGCGTCGGCGGTGCCGATGCCGTCGACGTCATGGCCAACATCCCCTGGGAGCTCAAGTGCCCCAAGGTCATCGGGGTGAAGCTCACCGGCGAGCTGAAGGGCTGGACCAGTCCGAAGGACGTCATCCTGAAGGTGGCTGGCATTCTGACGGTCAAGGGTGGAACTGGCGCCATCGTGGAGTACTACGGTCCAGGCGTCGACAGCATCAGCTGCACGGGCATGGCGACGATCTGCAACATGGGCGCCGAAATCGGTGCCACCACCTCGGTCTTCCCTTACAACTTCCGCATGCAGGACTATCTCAAGGCCACCGGCCGCGCGGAAGTGGCCGCGGCTGCTGACATGCACAGGACGAGCCTTCTGAGCGCCGACGCCAACGCCAAGTACGATCAGGTGATCGAGCTCGATCTCTCCACCTTGGAGCCCCATGTTAACGGACCCTTCACTCCGGATCTCGCTCATCCGATCTCGAAGCTTGGTAAGTCGTTCTTGATTTTCTCCGATTCTGGTTGTCCTCTTCAGGATAATCCTCTTGGGGCTTGTAGTACGATATTTTTGCGGTTTCGTAAGTGATCGAACTCAGTCGATTCTCGTGCGATCGTAAGAACTTAGGTTGCACTGCATTGCACGTTGCGAGAATCGTGAAAGTGACGAAGTCGCTTGAGCGAATCCTCGGGAAAAGTGTGGAGCTTTGTTGGTTCAATTGATTATTCGCGATTGCGGCTCGTCGTGTAAAGATACGCTTCTAAAGGATGATAGCGCGGGTTTGCCAACATCCGTTCTTCACGGAGACCATCAAGATGAATATATACGCTTCCGTCTAATAACGTTTAATCGTCTGATAATTGATTAATGAATAATAAAATGCGGTATTTACTGACGCTTGGTCGACGTATCACGAAGCAAAAACGCCACTGAACGGCTCAGATATTTAAATGCAATGGTCGAACGATCCAATTTATGCATTTAGTTCAACGATCCAGGAGGGGTTAAAGGTCTTTGCCCCAATCGACTAGATAACCACGAGTGTGCGGTTTATATTTCTCGATGCTATTTTGTGATCAGGTGACACCGCCAAGAAGAACGGCTGGCCCAACGAGATCAAGGTCGGCCTGATCGGCTCCTGCACGAACAGCTCGTACGAGGACATGGGCAGGTGCGCCAATATCGCCAAGCAGGCTTTGAAGCACGGTCTGAAGGCGAAGTCTGCTTTCAACGTAACACCGGGATCTGAACAGATCCGTGCCACGATCGAGCGTGACGGAATCGTAAGTTGCGCTCTAACCCTCTAAGCGTGATCCAGAAGTCATTTGCCCTCTTACAAGTTGAATCAATTCTAAAATTGCGAAAACACTCAAAATTGTCTCCGTTTTCTTCCAAATCGGAATTTTTTTGTCAAAGACATTACTTGCAAAAATAGTACAAATTTTTAATGGCCTATTTATAGAGGTTTTTCTCCATTTCCCAAGTGTTTCAACGATTCTTTTTTACTGTTCTTTATTATCATTCTTTTATGCAATATGTATATGGTGCATATGTGTCTAGTGTTAAACAGGAAATCGAGCAGGCCTTAGACTCGCAATTTTACCGATCAGATTGTCGCCGAAGTTACACAGCTTTGACGCGGTGCCAATAGTTAGTGCAGGTTACCCAGTGACCGTTGACGTGCAAACGCACGCCAAGTCTTAATCCGGATCGGATCGGCGTATTCTAACGAAAGGCAGGAGCGAGGTTTCGAACGCGGAAAATTTTACACGGTGAAAGAGATCAGCCTTACGATCCGTCTAATCGGGACTTCCTTATCTCGAGAATTCCTTAACGATATTTTTCTATAACTCACTTCGACACGTGTTGATTATACACGAGTACCTCTCCACTTCATACGCCGCTGCGTAGCCTATTGATTAAATCGGTAAATACCACGCATCGTAATTTTACCGATGCAATACTTGCAAATGTACTGAGACACATGACTCCACGTATGCCACCATGAACGAACATATCTTCTCTTTTTTTTAATTCGCGCAAAGAAAGATAATTTAATCTTGCGAAGTTAAAGGGGGAGGAGGCGAGCGCAATACGTAGGCCAATCGATTTGATGTATCGAGCTGTAAATGTAGGAGGAAGTAGAAGTCGATTTTGGGGCAAAGAGCAGTGTGTTATCTGGAAGTCGTCGCGGGTTATGAGGGGTTAAGGACACGCTTCACGATGATAATATGGTGTTATAGGCGGAAACTCTCAGGGAATTCGGTGGCACCGTGCTGGCAAATGCCTGCGGGCCCTGCATCGGCCAGTGGGATCGTCAGGACATCAAGAAGGGAGACAAGAACACCATCGTTACATCCTACAATCGTAACTTCACCGGCCGTAACGATGCCAATCCGGCCACTCACGCCTTCGTCACAAGTCCAGAGCTCGTAACCGCCCTCTCGATCGCTGGTCGCCTCGATTTCAACCCCGTCAGCGACAAGCTGAAAGGCGCGGACGGCAAGGAATTCCATCTGGAAAATCCGTACGGTGAGTTTCAACGTCCAGCTTCGCGTAACGAGGTTGCGCAACGAATAAACCGGGCTATCCGATTTCTCGCGTGGCAGCATCAAACAGGAGCGGCGCACAATGCGGTATTAATTTCGTGACCTTTTCAAAAGGACACAATGTCGCCAACCGTGGAGCTTATCTCATTTGTTATCGTCGCTTCGGTTAATCCTCCTGAGTTTCACGCGCGACAGCTTCTTCCGCAAGCCACTCACGCGCGACTGATGCAACCAGCTATGTACATGTCGTTTTCGGACTTCTCTCACGTTATCGACATATTTTGACGATACATTTTATCTGGGTTTGATTATAGGACAGGTATACGATGTTTTTTTTTTTTTTAATTATAAAGTATTGTACTATGAGTCGTTTACCTATTTTTACGAACCTCATTATCTGCAATCTGCGCGATCGCTGATTCTACTATCGAGTGTTGTTATTACTAGTATTTTCTTATACTTCTTATACCAAATTTCCAAACTTCTTTATACTTAATTATAGTACGCGCGAGTGAATAGGCATGTTGATGTAATATGATACAAATCTTCAGGCGATGAGCTGCCCAACAGAGGTTTCGACCCTGGCCTCGACACGTACGACGCACCACCTTCCGATGGTAGCAGTGTCAAGGTCGACGTGGATCCCAAGAGTCAGAGATTGCAATTGTTGGAGCCCTTCGACAAGTGGGACGGCAAAGACCTCACCGACCTGACCGTTTTGATCAAAGTAAAGGGCAAATGCACCACCGACCACATATCTTGCGCTGGTCCCTGGCTGAAGTACCGTGGCCACTTGGACAATATTTCCAACAATATGTTCATTGGGTAAATATCGTCATTCTTTGTTCCTCGTTCTATTAATCATCTTTTACTTCCAATATTCTTGATACGTTATCATCGATGCACTTACACAAATATTGTTTACGTTAATCGTAAATAACTCACACTCTATTAAACAAGAACACCTCGAGCTCGGTACCTTGATGCACGTTTATTTCTGCACCGTCACTAACATAATTACGCTTATTACAATTGACTCGAGTTAAGTAACATACCACTCTTAATTCCTACATTTGCATAGATATCATTTAGACGAATCGAGAATAACTCGAGTTGGGTAATCTAGTATTGTTGGCACGAGATAAACACTGTTTGAGTAAACCAAAAATAGTTCGAGTTTTGTCTTGTATCGCGTTCTTCGAGAAGTAAATATTTAATCGAGAAATATGACAATACAGTAGTATCATTGATTCGCGTAGTGAGAGACCGGCGCCATTTATAAACACCATTTAGACAAACGCCATATTGACGACAAGCAACTTGTTCCTCATTTCAGCGCCGTTAACTCTGAAAATGGAGAAGTGAACAAGGTGAAGAATCAACTAACGGACTCCTGGGGTGGCGTGCCGGACGTGGCGCGCGATTACAAGAAGAACGGCGTAAAATGGGTAGCGGTTGGCGACGAGAACTACGGTGAAGGCTCCTCCAGGGAGCACGCAGCCCTCGAGCCACGACACTTGGGCGGCCGAGCGATCATCGTGAAAAGCTTTGCGCGTATCCACGAGACCAACCTCAAGAAGCAAGGCCTCCTTCCCCTTACCTTCGCGAATGCCAGTGACTACGACAAGATCCAACCTACCGACAAAATCAGCCTTCTCGGATTGAAGGATCTGGCACCCGGAAAGGTAAGTGTTGATCAACCGTCCAAACTCGATGATGATATATTAAGGATCGCATTCTCCTTTCCTCGTCTACTTTATTGCGCAGGAATGATGCAATACAGGCTATTGCTAATTTGTTTATCATTTAAATATCTACATGTTGCTCTTCGGGCACGATGCTCGTTCATCCATACGATTCCTAGAACTAAATATACACGAGGAAGTCACCTTAAACACATCGCACTGATGCAACCTCGTGCAATCTTCGCGCTGTATATTTTCTCACCTCCCTTGTTTAATCCAAGAGCGACTTAAGAAGTTCGTAGTACCAGATCCGCTGTATCATATTGAATAATTGAAGGGATAATAAGCATAACTTCGCGCTTTCCGCGTGGAAGTCAAATATTTTGCCGAAATACCAAAGAGGGTTTCTCGTGTTTCAGCCAGTACAAGCAGAGATCAAGCACAAGGACGGAAAGGTTGATAAAATCAGTTTGAACCACACCATGAACGACCAGCAGATCACCTGGTTCAAGGCCGGTTCAGCGCTGAACCGCATGAAGGAGATCGCCTCGGGGCACTAAATTCCTCTTGGCGACAGAATGGTCGCACGAGGAGACGTACACGATCGTAGTTACGCGTATTCCGACTCTGCGAGTCGAGGGGAAGGCAGAATGTTTTCGAGGTCGACCAGTCGCTTGTCCAAAGCATTATCGTCGAGGGTCCGTAGTCTGGTGCGAGTGTAGCTGCTAACGCTTCGTTTTGGCCCTTCGAAGCATTTTCTCACCCAGTGTTCGGTTACGCGAACCGAACGCGGGTGGATGGATTCGAGGCGGTCAACCAGACGGTTCGATTGTACGGGATATTCGGTAATCCAAGACCACGATAACTGGAGCTTAAAAGCTGGGAATATTCCGCGAGCTACGCGTTGGGACAATATATGTTCGAAGGTGCTACGTGCTCTTTGGAATGTAGAAATTTTTGATAGAACAGGGCCACCAGTCGCCCATCCAGGGTTTCAATTCGAAGTTACAATGTTCGGTTGCATTGTCGCGCGCAACGGCCAATGAATAGCACGGGTCGTTCGGAGCGTGTACTTAGTGCCTCTTTAAGCGCGAAGAAGCGCCCTGCGATTGTTCTGGTCGCGGTACGTCTACACAGGGCGAGCTTTCGCGGCGTAATTCGTTCACGAAGCCTTCGTAGGATTCCTTTAGAGACAGGCCAAGCATCGTCCTTCGTGCGGTGGATCTTGCACATCGTGGAGGGTACGTCGTATGCACCTTGTACATCGAAAATTGTGCATCGTACTTTCTACACTCTCCGTCTTACCTTGTACATTCTTGCATTAGCCTCTATATTCATGTACATCGTACCACGTACACTCCGCATTTTACCCTGTACATTCGCTTATCAGGTCTGTGCAAGAACAATTGCGATTCCGGCCGTTACCCTTCGTGACAAAACCGCGGTTGTTTGTTGCATCGAGCCAACACCTCGTATCTAGCTAAATTCTACATGGCACCTCGACACATTCTACGACGCGCACACCACCTCAGTACAGCTCACTTCGTACGTCATATATTGTACATTGTACACGCCACATCGCAGCTCCTCCGTCGTACATCGCGGTTAGCTCGTTCTAAATCGCACATCGTGCTTCTTCTTACATCGTACTGCGTACGTTTCAGCATCGTGAATGGTGTACGGTGCATCGTACGATCGCGATGCTTCTCTCGTGGCCGCCACCGCGTATTGGGAATAAGGTCTCGCTTGGGGACGAGGGTTGATCGTCGCACCGTGGTGTGGACGCCACTTTGGTGCGTCAGCGTGCTCATTTTTTTTCGTTGTGTACAGTCCGACGGTGGCGCGGAAAATTGGTGTTCGTCTCTACGGCGTCGACTTGACCCTACTTACCCGGAAATTGTATACATATAATTCATGATGTAGAATATGCTATGGTATATATTACGTAGATCAGTGGTATGGGCACTTATGTATGTATGTGGTTAAATCGATTTTTAGGAAGGACTGATTTCAAGTATGTAAGGTCCTGTCTATACGAAAAACGAATAAAGTACCAGGCAGCAAGCGAGAAGGCTTAGTTTGCGCTTTATCGATCTCCCTGAGTTGCGATAACTAAAGCCAGGGCATTGTTTCTTTCGCTCTTACAATATCGAGAAACTATTTAAGCGAATTGCTTCTTCGGAAAGTATGTATTGAAGATGAGCAGATTATATAGGTAAGGTATAACGCTTTTGTGGTGAAAGCGGACATACAAGAATTTATTAATTCTCTTTTTAGAAGCATAGCTATTGTACCCAACTTTTTGCTCAAAGTAAATGAGTGAAATAATAACAACTTACTTTGTCCTTCTGGGTTAAGAGGATCAAAATTGACCTCTTTCTTTATTAAGTTGAGGAAATAATGCGCGTTCGTCATTGTATAAATATTTATACAGGGAGGCGTAAAGTAAGTTACGCATCTTGATAAAGAATTGGACCTGTCTGATCTTTTATTATATAATTACTCAAATGTTAACCGTGAATACTTATCTTGGATTTAATGTTCCCCATAAATAATTACTTTCAAGAGACAGTCAGGATTTAAGTTCTTAATTCTCTCCATTTCTTAGAACAATCTAACCTCGAAGTTCGCGCCGCAATCAACGGAACATAAATATCATCGAATAGGTTGAAGGATGTGTTGAAGTGACATACCTTATTCTGGAGGATCGTAAGGATAGTTTACCTAAGGATGGTGCAACAAAAGTGATTTGAAAGTGTTAAAAAAAAGGTGCAGGGTTTAGCTTTTGTCAGGAGCAGCAAACGTTCCCTCGAAATCTCTCATTCAAAAGCGCGCATGCGCAGTCGCGCGAAACGAAGTTTAATCATTCGAATATCCGTCGTAAAAATTTTTTCTTTATCCCCTCAGCTTATTTTTTAGGTCATTCAAATATAAATAGGATATTTAATAAGTGTTGTCATTTTTACACGAAACTGTATTTTGAAACTTTCAAATACCGTCCATTTTATTTTTTACATTCTCACAGTATCGCATGGTGTGAAAGATGACAATGCTTTTTGCCTTAATTATGGTTCCACGATGCATCTGCAACCCCCTTTAACCGTAACTTCGAAGAGGAGGCACGCATGCTTCGTCGCCATAACGACGATTTCCGGTTTTTCATCGTAAACAAACGGATAGTGACCATATGCACCTCGTGGCTTTGCTGGTCTTTGCTGATCATGCCTGAGGCCTTTGACTGTTCGTTAGTTCAGTGTTATCATGTCGCGGATATTTGTTAAATTATAATCGTACTTGGGCTCTTTGATAGTTTATTCATTTGCAAATAGTAGTACCATTTTAATTAACCATGTCGGTCGAGGGTGAATTCTTCCTGTCCATCACCGGTGCGATCGAGTGCGCGGAGTTCTACGAGATCAACAATGCCTACTGCAAATACGGATTTCATTTCGGGCCCGAGTGGAGCATCGTAGCTGTGGGTTTTATTTATTCGTCGTCCAGTGCTTTTTTGTAGCAATATAGTACAATTTGAACATATTCCTCAGGGTATCGAGGAGGGTCTAACACAGATGTGCAAGTGCAGCAACGATCCGAGAAACTTGGCTATTTGGAACTTTCCGCTAGAGATCACGTTTAAAAGTACCAATCCACACGGCTGTAAGTCGAAAGGAATATAGCGCGCTATATCGAAACGTTTATCCATGCGTCTGGATGTCCCTTGTTTTCTTCTTCTTCACCACTCGAAGCATATAACTCCATACACCACTTTCCTCACAAGAAAGCGCTTTAAGCAAAGCCTCCTCTCGACAAATGCGTCATTTTAAAAAAAAGAAGTTATTTCGAATCCTAAATCACTTCTTCAGACATCTCATAAAAACATTCTCGGTCTTTCAGTATTACCTTTATCTTTCTTCGCTACATCGACGAATTTATTCTTCTCGAACCAAGTCATACAATCGCGCAGAAGTAACCAATACAACAAAACGCTCATTCCAGAGCTTAATCCAAAGTCTCTGCGATAATCTGTATCATCTATTATTTCAGGGCCTCAACTGATTATGTCGATATATGGCCTGGACATTTTCGGTCACGACGTGATCAGAGGATACGGAGTGTGTCACGTACCGCTTAGAACCGGTCGCCACGAGAAGAGGTATTTTTCCAAATACCCTTACGAACGTTCCTAGCATTGTTCCTCATTTCTGTGTCGTTAAAAAAAAAAAACAAAATGCATAGGGTGTCCGTCTACGCCCCCGAATCATCTTCCCTGGTGCAGCGCTTTGCAGCCTGGTTAACCGGCAGAAGGCCGGAGTTAATTGACCCAGCGATATTGGCCACTGGCGACGGAAGGGAACGTAAGGACGCGCCTCCAGGCGTTTATCATTATTCCCCCTCAATCCCGTTACCAACGTCAAATTATCCGCATTTGCAAGTTTGCGTCGTGAATTTGTCGAGTGACGTTCTGATCGAAGAAGAAGGTCGAATAATTTAACTGGCATCGATGTCTGATGATCAATTGCGCTCTTAGATAGACGTAAGAGAGTATTAGCAATGTTTCTGTTCTGGAATTATTTTTCTATTTCTATTTCTGTTTACTTTCTTCTCTCCATTTCTTTATTCCTACTTCTATTATGGATATTGGTATTCGTAAATCTGATGATGATTGAGTAAGTAGGTCGTGGGATAAGGCATTTCGATTTCTGAGAAATTGACATAAATGGCATCGAGTATTTTTACTGGGCCACGTGGATATAATTATTACGCAATGGTATTCATCCGATAAGCTTGATATATGATATTCCAAGATTCAATTATTCATTAGAGTAATCTTCTGTTAATCGAATATTATACTTGATGCTTTTATTTTTCGAGCGCCTGGAAGCTTTTGCGCGGGGTGATCGATGCGCGAGAACACTATTCCGCCCCTGTCCTTTGACAGGATACTCAAAAAAGCAATTTAAGCCTGGGGGTATTTCAAACGCCTCACGGCCGGGCACTTTTACGATTTGGAATTCCAGGAATGCCGGAATGGCATAGCGCGAATGTAGCTTTTAACTTGGAAGTACAGTCCATTCATCGCGCTTTCAAGGTGCCATAATGCACACAAAAAGCGTTGGGGCGCCTGTTATTTCGTCGAGGCACAAAGCGTATCCGGCGTAATAACTTTTCTTTATAATTGCAGTCACGCGCATGAGGGTGCAAGGCATTGTTACGGTAAGTTTCAACGTCGCGCTGAAGGATTTCTTCAACTTGGGATATAATAACGGGGAGGAGCGAAGACTGTAATGGCATGCGCCCTTAATCCCATTGTAACTTTGGCGATGCTTGGTTGATATCAATCCAATGCTAATATATAAGCTGCCAAATTGACTTCTGAATAGAATTTAAGCTCTATCCTACTTTCTCTTCGCTTAACACTAGAACTACCAAACCAGTCAAAATGACTGGTCAGTCCTTTCTTTAAAAAATTGTAGTACTGTATAATGATGTCTTTTTTCAGATTTTCCATGATTTTCATGCAGTATTTAGATCATCATTTTGATTGATTGAAATTTCCTTTTACTCTCCTTTTTTTTTTAAGATGTACGTGATGTTCTAAATATACCCAGATAGTGGCTGGTAGTTCTAGTGTTAAGGTGGAATCGATTAAAAATATATTTGATCAAAATTCATCGTTAAAACAGACCATATCGATTATTCTGAGAATGAGAATCAGACTTTCAGCATAAATGGAAGTTCTGGTCAATTCTCAAACCCCGCTTAATTCCTTTGTTCTTATATGGAAATGGGTTTGTGGTGCGATGAGGGCTTATGGCGAAAAATGCTGTAAAAAAACGGTATACCGGTTATATTTCGACAGGCTGAAGTCTCAATTTTCCGCTTGCCCAACGGGATTAAAACAGCCGGCCGCGCTGTAATCAGGATGCACATTCATACCAGCAGGTATGAAAGGGAATTTTAAATGTCGCTACTGCAGGCATTGCGCGTCCTACCGCGGAAACCATTATGAAAATTCCGGCTAAAACTCATCTTGGTTTTTCACACGCGTCACGTAGATCCGAATTGTCCGTTTCATTTTGCAAAAAAAAAATAGAATAGGAGTGAATATTTCATCGTAGCAAAAAACAGGGGAGGAGGAAGTTCTGTTGGAGCAGCGATGTTTTTTTTTCTCTTTGAGGACATATATTATTTTTACAATACTGAGCCTCGTTTTTCCTTCACTTTCCTGAGCACCAACCCTTGCTCACTCGTTATCGTTGTCACATGTCGCTCCTTTTCATAGAATTCCACACGAATACCAAGCAGGGATACATTTCGAGTAGTGAGAATTAGAAGAGATAAGGAGACGCGTCGAGAATCTAATATACTCCATTCTTTCAATATCTCCATAAAGAACGACGTACAATTTTCGACAGAATTAGATTTTAATTTCTCTGCGCCAATCAATATTTTTCATTTTCATGTTTCAAGTTTCACTTTCAAGAGCGTCACTTCCTGACTTTTGCTTGGCCCGCTAATCGAAATTTCATCGATCGACGTCGCGATCTCACGATCCAATCTCGGTGATACTGCGAAACTCGCGAGGCCACGCCACGGTTATCGTCATCGTAGGCGAATTTATCAACTGCGTAACGTAATGCAATGTAGAAGCGGAATGTTCGTCTCAAAGCGAATAAGACCGAGAATTAACAGCGACTTGCTTTCATGGCCATACTCAGGATTCCTCGGTAAGCACGGTATTCGGCCCCACGAGTATCGTTGCGCGTATGTTTAGAATCCCATTCTGCGAACGGAGTACACAGGTTTCTACTCAGGAACCGTGCACTCTATCATATCACGATTTCGATGAATTCTACACGAATATGAAAATCCTAGCTCGCATCGCCATATCGATTGGCATATAAAACAGATTAAATCGCGAAGCAGCGAAACATCATTTCTATGATATTTAATCCCAAGTTCAGGTTAAATGAAATCCGCTATTATTCAAACGACACGTTTGTACGAGCGTACCATGATGATTTCGATGTTCATACTTACATCTTGGATTATATTCTTCAGCTGAGAACAAAGAGGAATTAAAAAATCAATCACATCTGCAGGGGGGGGGGGCATGAAAAGAGATAGAGAATGTTAAAGGCCATAATTGGCTGTGGTGGAGGATTAAAGGAACTTCGAAGTTAATTATTTCCCAAATACGATTGGGGAGGTTTTCGATCGAGCTTCTCCCCTCCTCCTCCTCCCACAGAATCGCCGTGCGGTTTTAATTAAACTTTCAACGATCTAGCAGAGGGGCGTTGCGTATTCTGCGTGTACGCGTACGCGGAATTCTGAAATTTGTCCTGCGCATATGTATCGCTTCTATAACGCTCGTTATCCTCCGATACACGAAGCGAGGCTCTCCTCGTCTTCGTCAAAGGCGCCCGCTGAATTACCGCCATGGAATTATCGGGGTGGCATTTGGGTGTCGAGAATAATCTTGGATCGGATGTCGCGGATAGTTCCTGATGTGTAAACTTTGTGTTGCACCTACGCTCCATTCGCGAGTCTAACGAAAGACGTGAAATAGTGTTCTTGATAATCTTGCTGGGTTAATTGAGTAATGGTTGATGCGATCAGATGAGCAGTTGATGAGCAGAGCATCGAAGTATGTATGCTAATTTGCGATATACGTGAGCACTGTTCACGCGCACATTTCGTAGAAAATCCTTAATGCAGTTGTTAAATTATTAGCGTGCTTATTCGAAGAATTGCAAGTGTTCTGCTTACGGAATTCAGATTTTTCCAAAGGTAATAACATGTATGGAGGGTTAATGGAAGAGGAAAAATGGGCGTTGCCTAAGCACAGTTTATTGCTCTGTCAAACACGTCTTTCGGATTTTGCACAATAACATAAGATTGACATAAGAGATAACATATTTAAGGAAATAATCAGTTATAAGTGCTCCAAGGTTTTGTATGGCGACTGACACACGCGTCAGTGTGATCTTACTTGTACGGGTGATACCACGAAGCGCAGAATAGGTCTCCATAGTCGTTATCGGTGTAGCTATTATTACGCAGATCGTAGAAGTGTCTGCAAATGTACGATAATTCACGATTACGCGTGGGTACGGAAAGCATATTCGACGTATAAACATTCATACGAATCGCTCAGTTCGTGCATTACCTTTCGCAGAACAGTTTGTAGACTTTCAAGAAGCATTTCGGTTTGAACTCGTTGCGATAAATGTTCAACAGGTCGTGGGCAAACTCGTATTCCGGATTCTTATGCGATACTCTGTACAAGCATTGCGTGAACTCGGAGTCACACATGCAGTCTACTCTGTAGTCAGAAAAGAAAAAAACCTTCGTTGATCATCGCTGTTGATAGCTTGATAATAACTGCGATAAGATTATGTTTTTTCAATTTTACAATGACAACAGGCGTCACGTACACTTTGTAATCTTCGTCGTTTCCAAGATCATACTTCCACGTCCCTGGAAGGATGTAATCCGTACAATTTCGAATGAAATCGCAGCATTTGTTTATTAACGGGAACTTCATATTGGGGTTCGGCACTTTCATGGTGTAATCATGGAAACACTCTAAATATAAGTAGATAAGAAAATTAGTTAGAAAGAAGTTCGAAGTTGGAATGAAGGATCTTTGTGTTTTGAAGTGTTCGATATATCGTTATTGGAGATTGACAGGTGTTTGATTATAGGATTCACTTTCTGACTTTTACGTTAAGTGGATATAAAGGTTTTCCGGAATCCTTTATCGAGACAGGATGAGAAATACGATAATCAAGTTAGCGTTTGAGGAAAAGTAGAATGTAGGAATTTAGGAATGCTTATTTGTTTGTATGCAAGGTATTTACGAAAGCTCTTTACATACCTATGGGTTTTCCTTCCTTTTTGGATTCTAAACAAAATTTATTTCATATATTCCACTGTATGTTCAACGAATCGGGTTAGGGGATTTGGAAATATACTTCTTTTTAGGGTAGGATTAGGAGTTTGATAGAAATATTAGTCATACCTCTGTGTGTGCTTGATTTGTTCGACATTTCCACTATCACTCCTACAATAACAAAAGAAAAATCAGTGGAATAATCAGTAGCATTTTGTACACACGAGTACAAATGTTTTCTGTTCACTAAATAAAGTGTTTCGTATGAATAGTAATTCGTCCTTGGTTCCTTAAAAGATTACAAAGAAAGGAATTGTATGAGCAATTAATTACCTGGATGTCTAAACTGCGTTAGCACTAATGTTCTCTTACTGAATGAACCGAGTTTTTTACTTTTTACAGAGCAAAAAATGATTAAAATTATAATTATAGTAAAAGCTCTGAGGAACAGTGCCATTTTTGTATTAGCCTAGAGAAGAATATGTCCCGATATTCACCAATCCAGTAAATCTGGCGGAATACGTTATTATCAGCTTTATTATACATTCATGTGCAATATTATTCTCGTATCACATGCGAGGAGTTTCAGACAGAAATCTTTATTCAATGATAAAGTATGCATAACGTATTTGCATTTCAGATTTATTTTACGACAATAGGCGGATAAAGTTTATTTTTCGTGTTACGACTTCCTTGTCATGCTTGTATTGTCGCCATCTGGCTGTGGAATAAAAAATATCTATAACGATTCGTTATATTTCTCACGCACGGTTTATTATGCTAACGACACCAACACAATTTCATCTCCATCCATTCTAATACGAAAAGAAATCATATATTAAGAGTATTTCATTACGTTTCAATGTCATTATGCAGATTTTCATAAAACTAATATAACATTTGAGATACACAATTACTACTGATACACAATTAAAAATACGAATACGATGTTTCTTAGACGAGAAGTAGTTTGTAATGAGATAGGGGGAGGCATATGAATAATTAAAACGTACAATCACTATCTCTTATTCATCTTAAATGTCTTTAGTCATTTATTCATCACTGATTGTCTCAATCATTATTTCATCATTAGTTTGCATATGAGTTTCAGGATTATATTAAATGTTTTTATATGTGTAGGTCTTTATGCAGAAGTATTTCTCTCGCTCATTACTCGGGTATGTATTATTCTGCTCGTCGTAGAAAGGCCTAGAGAAAATTTATCATAGATTAGTACAGGAGTTGGGCATGTCCAATTGCAAAAACATTGTAACGCTTATTAAATGTAATCATAAAATTCACAAAACCTGATAGGAATAGAATTAGACAAAGTTTCTTGTATATATTTCGAGAGAGAATATAATTAAAAATATGTCTGATAAAACAAATGTATAACAGAATTGTCTATAATCTCCTTCAACGAACAATTAAATCGTATAAGAACGCGAATACCTGTCGCAGGTAGCCCTGTACAACTTTAAAAAGCATTTTGGTTTAACGATATTGAAATACAGTTTTCCAATATTTCTTATGTCATTGTCTCTCGTACTCGACACACAGCTCGAGAACATTCCAACGCATGCGCACTCTAACCTGTTGCAAAGAATAAGGTAAAGGTTGAAAAGTGAAATTGCCAAGTTGCAAGGTGAGGTCAATGTTCGATGCGAAAATAATTGCACGATCCTCGATGATGAAATGATTATTGATAGCACGTCGATTGAAAAGGATTCTAGCTGAATACTAAAAAACAAAAAAAGTGCTGGCACTCGTACATTTTGTACTTAACGGCATTCTTCAGGCCAAACTTCGATTCCCACGGTGCAACGAAGGTCTTGCAGTAATTTAAGTGCCCACAGCAACTTTCTATGGTCTTCTCTTTCTGCGCCGAGGCGTTATAAAACGAGAGCATACCCAGGTTACATAATATGTAATCTAAAATTGTGATCGATGCGATTAATGTTTATTACCGCGTCGAATAAGTTTTTTGTCATTTGAATTAAAGACTTGCTTAATAAGAAATAGTATTGTATTTCTGTACGATTCCGCGTACACGCAACTTAATCGACTTACCACCGTCCTCGTCGAACGCCTTCTGGCGAACTTCTGCTGGATCTACAAAAATATGATTAGAGACTTCTGAAATAAGATCTTTCAACGCGATACAGCGAATTTCGTTCCATTTTGAATGACTTTAGAATGACAAGTACACACCCATTGAGAAACCTTTTTCGCTTAAGTAAAGGGCTACTGCTTCACGGTGCGTGAACGAAGTAAAATGTCTACCATCGATGCACAATAGGAGGAGATTACATCCAATGATACAAATGTACAACCAGTGGCTCGATATGTCAAGCATCATTGCCTGGGAGTAACACATAAATTATGTAAATAAATAAACTGAAATAGCTCACGGTCAAAATTAGTATTCTCATTGGACTGGAAAACCATCGTATAAGATACAGCAAGTATTTAAACGCGAAACAATTTGATAAAGGCGAATTTAATCAATTCTGTTTGTGTGCATAGTGTTAATGGTACTTACGAATGGTCGAGGAGGAAACCAAAGAAGCGTATTGTACATTACAAAGTTCAAGTAAGAAGCCGTCTTTTATGTAGAGCTTAAAACTCTCGTAAACGTATGTCATGTTTGGCGGAGATTAAATTTACATCTTTTCTATTACGACTTCCGTGAGATTTACAGAACTAAAACGAGCATTTTCTTGCTTTTCCTCGAGTGCAGAAAATAACGCCTTGTAGACTATCGGTTCGAGGTAATATATATTTAATTACTACGGAAAAACATGCTTACATATTGTCTATTAAAGAAAAATATTATCATTTCATTACAATACGTCGTTTAATTAAGAATATTACGTATGTGCATGGTGGAAATACATGTAAACGGTTAATTCGATAAAAATGTTTATTGCAAAACAAATAATTGAACAGGGTCTAGATTGGATTAATTGCGATTCAGAATTATTATGTAAATAATAATCTACTTAACGAGCATATAATCCAATTCAGGTGGATTCTTGGTGTAGCCATGATAATTAAAACTCTGTTCAGTATGTCCTTTTTGATGTCTGAAAATGAAGTCGCCACATGCTTTGTGTTTTAATTACAACACGCGAGGTTAACTCGTTAAATTATTTTTATTCTCAAGAATGCGTCCAAAGTAATTCCTTGATTTTATACAAGCGCTATGGCATATGTAGTGAATAAAAAGAAAAACAATATTCTTAGATGGGTAAAAAAATTGTTATGAAGAATACGTGTCTGTATTATTAGAATTAAGACAATAAATAATTATTTCTTATAAAATGGTAGGAGCATAATATTTATCAGCGATACGAATAATAAAATGCCAAGGACAATGTAATGATTTTAGCGTAAATTGCATCGATACCTTGGTAGGCGCAAATATCGTACGCTTATAATAGTGCATCACGACTCGAAATAATGGCTTTCCCGCAAACCACTGTTTTTAAAGTAGCGCCACCAGTAACGCGATAGAGTCGTTAACCTCGTATCCTTTCGAAATAAACGCATAATGTTCTTTGCAAGTAATAATAACGAAATTCGAAGAATATCACACAACACAGGTGCATTTATTTATTATTGATTTACAAGTATTTATTTTCAGGCAAACAATGCTACGCTTTTTGTGCCGTACAGCGTAATATTTTGGACGACGCTTTGTTATTACAATAGGTGTTACGGTTTAATATTGTAGAAGAAGGGCTTCTGCTCGTGCAATGTCACGCAATGGTATGCACCGAGCGGATTGGCTTTGTGAGGATTGCCGGAGATATCGTAGAATGAACTGTAAGGAAAAATTGGGAATCCTCGTTAGTATCCGCGATTCTTATTCATCACGATTGATCTTTCCTTGTCCTGCTCATAAACATTTCTATGCTTCGTTTTAATCGAGATTAACTCGAGCAGCAGTACCGATAATTAAGTAAGCGTCAAAAAATTCCTCAGTTTACAAAAGTGAATTTAGCAAGACTTCCAACATGTTTTATACTTTAAATCTTTCGTTTGTGCACCGTTTAGAAACAAACATGTATAATCAATGGCAAAGATTGTATATTACATTAAACGAGAATCTTGATCGTGCGACACTTTATACTTTTAAACCTTATCCCTGCCTCCTTTGATTACAAAGCTCTATTTCCTCTCTGTAAAATAATCAACGTAACGCGCATACTTATCGCATGTCCCACTCTTCATTTTCAAGAAACACTTTGGCCTTATTATGTTGAAATACGATTTTCCGAGCGCTACGGCGGCTGCTTCGTACGGCGGTTCTAGGAGGCACGTTCTAAATTCGTAGTCGCAATTACAGTTTAACCTGCGTCGAAACAATTTTATTTGCGGTTAAATATCCTTCACTCATCATTTCAGACTGACTTGAAGGCCAAACATTGAATGGACAGATCTCTCGGGTCGAAATTATTGTTTCAAGTGTAAAGTCATATTTGGTATATATAAACAAATTGTTTTGATTGTTGCTCTGTGAGTTGATGTTTCTAGAACGCCATTGGTACGTAAAGCATTAAGGCGTTCCAAGGTTACAATTGTATGTGAAACTAAACTGTTTTTTCATCATTCAGGACTGTTCAGTCTCTTGTACTTGATGCGCCACGACTATTATCGTTTATTGATATCCTTTCTTTCTACTTCTATGTTTTCTACAACTGCTGTATTGTTACCAGCGCATGAATTAAATGAGCTCGTACGAAATAAATATAACAGAATATACATTATCATGGTTTGAAAAGCGCGTAAGCGACATTCACCGCGGTAGGATATTTTATTGATCATTACTCGATGAAGAGGGCACTAAGTTGCGTCATACTTACCATTTAAATGCTTCGTTATTGGTGATACCATATTTAGTATCCCGAGGCAGAATGTAATCGTTGCACATTCCGATTTTGTCACAACAGTCTTTGAGCCACTTGTACTTTCTTGAATCCCGGTCGATTTTCTCGATAAAGTTGTCGGAACATTGCAAGAATGCTGAGATTAAAGTTATTCAATAAATGTAGTGAAGTATCATGAGTACTGGCGTTTTCTAATATCATTATAATTCAATATCTTGTGCCAATATCGAAACACGAATGTCATATTAAAACTCTTTGTATATGCTGCTGGTGCTGTTTTGGAGTTTATCTTAAAAACTAGCTGCTACTTGAAGCATGTGTCAAAGTACATTCAAGCCTAACTGATCATCATGTTGAAAATTAGGAAAACAAAGTAACAGCTACTCTGAGGTATAACGGACATAAACAGATCACGAAGAATACGCACTTCCAGAGTACGCGTATGGATCCATGCCTTCCTTGATGGAACGTGGGTCCAAAATGTACTCTAAAACAATCGCACAGATAGTATATTTAATAATACCTGAAAATGACCCATCATCGTATAATCAACCGCTTGGCTGTCGAGCACACTCCTTTAATTTACACCAGAAAAGGTCAGCAAAGTGAAAATGTAATTCGTATATTTTACGAGATGCTGATTAGGGATTTTGTAGTAAACATCCGTCATTATTTGAAACAAAACATTCATTACGTAAAAGGATAACTCTGCCTTTGTATTTTAAAATTTTTTTTTATCGTAAGAGATAGACGAAAGATAACAGTGCACGAACACAGGAGCAGCTATCGGCACGTTTCAGTTCTGCCACTTAGAATTTCTGCGCCTGGGGAAATTTAAAAGGAATTTACTTACCCTTAATACCGTACTTAAGGCCGAATGTATCTATGCTCTCTAATTCCGAATTCACAATATCGAATATTGCTACGATGAGCAATAAATCACAACGTAGAAACATCCTTTGTTATTTCTGTATGATCCGGTTTCGATCCTCCTCTCTGTCCAATTTCTCCAGTCAAAAAGGATTGTCCGTGGCAAACTGAAGACACCCTGCGGGTCAAGCTTTATATTAAATAGTTTCCGCTTTTATGGCGCGATAAATGTACGATGGCGAATGTATAAGAAGACCATTAATTCTTTTCCTTGTTTCCCGTGACGAACGTAATATTTTACGAGAAACGCTCGTGGGTACTTTGGTTCGTTCTTATCGCTGCCGGAAGCAGAACAATTATTTCTTTTTTAAAGATAATTGCTCATCCTTTCCGGTAGCTACTATCGTCGATTTTCCACGTGTGTATGTATATATTATACTTTGTACATATACTGCTTTTGTCGAATGCAACGCACTTAATATCTGCCGAACTTCTTCTTAATTATAATCTTCTAAAACTAATTGTCGGAGGTAATGGATTTGTACAAGTCATGTACGGTGCCAATTATGAAATTTTATTCTTCTCGTACATACATATAAAATTACATATTTGTGCTTTAATCGGCAATCAGGTGTTTTTTTTTGGTACGTTTCAAAATGACGATTTATTCAAACATTACAAACCTTGCTGCGCATGAAACTTTAATCGCAGTAAATATCTAATAAGATTATGTAGTGATTATGTTAATTGTAGTTATGTTAGTAAGATTAGCCGAATTTTTATAAATGCGGATTTTATTATTTTATTACAGTTCGATACATACATAATTTTGAATTTTATTCAGGGATGACCATTAAAAGTCCCCTACTTAATGCATAGCTATTACAAGTTGTTTGACATTCTTTATTATAGAAGATGCCAGTCCTTCCCTTTAAATATTACACATATTTCATAGATTTGGTGCTTCGGTTATGTTTTTCCTTGTAAGCCAACGTGCACACCTTTTTTTACGGCCAACGATGAGCTCTCAAGGTACAGTAGTCTCACATCCCTCATCCCACCCAGGTTCTGAAATACATAAAATGGAATCTTTGTCCCTGTTACGATATTTGCTAATTACAAGTGGAAAGCCACTTATACGGCTGGCAACAAAATTATATGGAACCATATGAAACGTGAAAAATACGCTTGCGTAGATGGAAGGTCATAAACATTTCTTAATAAATGATGTGGGCATTCCATACCGTAATATGGATCAGTAGTAGGAATCGGCTCAGCTTTGAGTTTAATTGTTAGCTTTATTGCGAATTCAGCTACTTCCCTATGGTATTTTTTATAATCCGGCAAGTAGTAATCGAAAGCCGTAACATTTTGGAGCACTATCATCGCAATGATAACGCACAAAGCCCAACGTTGCCACATGTTTTATTTGTTAATTATAATACGCGAGGTTTGCTAGTTAAATGAATTTCTGATTTAATAATGCGCCCTCCTTGGTTTTATACAAGCACTATGAAATATACAGTAAGTATAAAAAAAAGAACAATATTCTGGAGTTGGTGAACGATTTCTGAGGAATTTCAAGTAGAAGTTGAAGCACGAGTAGACCGTACACCTTTGCAGAAAAATATGCCGACAGTAAATCATTATTTGTTATAGAATGGTAGGAGCGTAATATTTATCAGCGATACGAATAATAAAATGCCAAGGACAATGTAATGATTTTAGCGTAAATTGCATCGATACCTTGGTAGGCGCAAATATCGTGCATTTATATTAGTGCATCACGACTCGAAATAATGGCTTTCCCGCAAGCCACTGTTTTTAAAGTCGCGCCACCAGTAAGGCGATAGAGTCGTTAACCTCGTATCCTTTCGAAATAAACGCATAATGTTTTTTGCAAGTAATAATAATGAAGTTCGAAGAATATCATACAACACAGGTGCATTTATTTATTATTGATTTACAAGTATTTATTTTCCGGCAAACAATGTTACGCTTTCTGTGCCGTACAGCGTAATATTTTGGACGATGCTTTGTTATTATAATAGGTGTTACGGTTGAATATTGTAATCGAATGGCTTCTGCTCGTACAGATTCACACAGTAGTATGCATTGAGCGGGTTGATTTCGTGAGGATTACCGAAGACATCGTAAAATAAACTGCAAGGAAAAATGAGGAGTCCTCGTTAGTATCTGCGATTCTTATTCATCACGATTGATCTATCCTTGTCCTGCTCATAAACATTTCTATGCTTCGTTTTAATCGAGATTAACTCGAGCAGCAGTACCGATAATTAAGTAAGCGTCAAAAAATTCCTCAGTTTACAAAAGTGAATTTTGCAAGACTTCCAATATGTTTTATACTTTAAAACTTTCGTTTGTGCACCGTTAAGAAACAAACATGTATAATCAATGGCAAAGATTGTATATTACATTTAACGAGAATCTTGATCGTGCGACACTTTATACTTTTAAACCTTATCCCTGCCTCCTTTGATTACAAAGCTCTATTTCCTCTCTGTAAAATAATCAACGTAATGTGCATACTTATTGCATGTCCCACTCTTCATTTTCAAGAAACATTTTGGCCTTATTATGTTGAAATACGATTTTCCGAGCGCTCTGGCGTTTGATTCGTACGGCGGTTCTAGGAGGCACGTTCTAAATTCGTAGTCGCATTCGCAGTTTAACCTGCGTCGAAACAATTTTATTTGCGGTTAAATATCCTTCACTCATCATTTCAGACTGACTTGAAGGCCAAACATTGAATGGACAGATCTCTCGGGTCGAAATTATTGTTTCAAGTGTAAAGTCATATTTGGTATATATAAACAAATTGTTTTGATTGTTGCTCTGTGAGTTGATGTTTCTAGGACGCCATTGGTACGTAAAGCATTAAGGCGTTCCAAGCTTACAATTGTATGTGAGACTAAACTGTTTTTTCATCATTCAGGACTGTTCAGTCTCTTGTACTTGATGCGCCACGACTATTCTCGTTTATTGATTTCCTTTCTTTCTACTTCTATGTTTTCTACAACTGCTGTATTGTTACCAGCGCATGAATTAAATGAGCTCGTACGAAATAAATATAACAGAATATACATTATTATGGTTTGAAAAGCGCGTAAGCGACATTCACCGCGGCAGGATATCTTCTTGATCATTACTCGATGAAGAGGGCTCTAAGTTGTGTCATACTTACCATTTAAATGCTTCGTTATTGGTGATACCATATTTAGTATCCCGTGGCAGAATGTAATCTTCGCACTTTTCGATTTGATCGCAACATTCTCTGAGCCACCTATACTTTGTTGTATCGCGGCTCACTTTGCCGTAAAAGTAGTCGGAGCACTGCATGAATGCTGAGATTAAAGTTGTACGATAAGTGTAGTGAAGTATTATGAGTACTGGCGTTTTCTAATATCATTATAATTCAATATCTTGTGCCAATATCGAAACACGAATGTGATATTAAAACTTTACATATGCTGCTGGTGCTGTTTTGGAGTTTATCTTAAAAACTAGCTGCTACTTGAAGCATGTGCCAAAGTACATTCAAGCCTAACTGATCATCATGTTGAAAATTAGGAAAACAAGGTAACAGCTACTCTGAGGTATAACCGACATAAACAGATCACGAAGAATACGCACTTCCAGAGTACGCGTATGGATCCATGCCTTTCTTGATGGAACGTGGGTCCAAAATGTAGTCTAAAACAATCGCACAGATGGTATATTTAATAATATCTGAAAATGACCTATCATCGTATAATCAACCGCTTGGCTGTCGTGCACACTCCTTTAATTTACACCCGAAAAGGTCAGCAAAGTGAAAATGTAATTCGTATATTTTACGAGATACTGATTAGGGGTTTTGTAGTAAGCATCCGCCATTATTTGAAACAAAACTTCCAACAAAACTCTGCCTTTGTATTTTTTATTTTTTTTTTTATCGTAAGAGATAGACAAAAGATAACAATGCACGAATACAGGAATAGCTATCGGCATGTTTCAATTCTGCCACGTGGATATTATGTGCCAAGCGAAATTTTTTCTCTCATACTCATACGGTTCTTATATTATACTTAATCCAAATATGCCTTAATCAGAGCGATCTACCTGGGACTGTCGTGACCGGTGGCTCCTCAGCCTGATAACCTATTATAAAAGCGTTGACTTTGTATTAAATCAAATTTTACACACATGCGCTAATTTATTATCAATCCGATTAACATTTGTCGGCTCTTTAATACGTTGAGTGCCGTGCTGAGTTTCGTAACTTATCTTTTCCCCCTAAGTATTAATGTTTCCGCAAATAACTGACAACGATGCACCGTGAATCAGTGAAATTTAACATCTCGTCTTGCTATTTAGATCCAGAGCAGTATTCGATGGAATTCATTTGACATTTGACATTTGATTCAACGTATCAAAGATTGATAGATTAAACGTGAATTGATAGGCTGAATGTGGAAATCCTGTGCCTGGAGATATTCGAAAGAAATTCACTTACCGGTAACATCGTGCGGAAGGTTTAATGTCGCTATGATTTCAAAGTGTGATCTAGACTTGGTGACGTCTGCGACGTTTACGATGTTGAATATCACTGAGATGAGTAATAAATCACGACGTAGAAACATCCTTTGTTATTTCTGTGTGGTCGGGTTTGGATCTTTATCTCTGTCCAATTTTTCCAGTCAAAAAGGATTGTCCGCGGCGAACTGAAGACACCCTGCGGGTCAAGCTTTATATTAAATAATTTCCGCTTTTATGACGCGATAAATGTACGATGGCGAATGTATAAGAAGACCATTAATTCTTTTCCTTGTTTCCCGTGACGAACGTAATATTTTACGAGAAACGCACGTGGATAGTTTGGTTCGTTCTTATCGCTGCCGGAAGCAGAACAAATATTTCCTTTTTAAAAATAATTGCTCATCCTTTCCGGTGGCTACTATCGTCGATTTTCCACGTGTGTATGTATATATTATACATTGTACATATACTGCTTTTGTCGAATGCAACGCACTTAATATCTGCTGAACTTCTTCTTAATTATAATCTTCTAAAACTAATTGTGGGAGGTAATGAATTTGTACAAGTCATGTGCGGTGCCAATTATGAAATTTTATTCTTCTCGTACATAGATATAAAATTACATGTTTGTGCTTTAATCAGACAGTCAGGTGTTTTTCTTGGGTAGGTTTCAAGACGGCCTATGTTGTTTGTACATGGACTGATCAGGAATATTCAATAACCTATCATATTATGCACAACGGGGCAAAAGTATCGACCTTCATCGTTGTCTTCGTAGGTATTGCCAGCCTCGTCGAAGAACGGTCTGGAATGAATGTTTTGCAAAGAGATTAAATGCAGATAGGGGCGTTTTAATTTACTAATCTATATTGTAAGCGTGCTTATCGGGAATAAACTTATTGCATGTATCATACGTGGTCAATATGTTAAAAAAGGGAAGGATAAGCTGCTGGGTAAAGTCTGAAATAAGCAGTAATTTAGTTATTCGATACCTGTCGCATTCAAGCTTATAAATTTGCATGTAACACGCTCGCGGTTCGATGTTGTAATAAGATTCACCAAATTGGCGTGCGAGCCCGCGATAATCTTTTGGGAATCTACGCAGGCAGGATCTAAAATCGTTGTCGCACAAGCATTTCAACCTTCGTGCAGATAAAAGAAATCCATGTTAATATTCATAATCTGCCTTTAATCGTATGTATGTATATTCTGCCAATATGATATATATGAAATATATGTAATATATATA
>JBCFXI010002275.1:0-26143 GCA_038496175.1 Ampulex compressa | reverse complement strand
ACTTGGCCCCTTCCAACTACCATTTGTTTTCATCGATGGGACACGCATTGGCTGAGCAGCACTTCGATTCCTACGAAGAAGTTGAAAATTGGGCGTCTGATTGGTTTGCTTCAAAAGGCGAACATTTCTATTTGCGTGGTATCCACAAATTGCCAGAAAGGTGGTCGAAATGTGTGGAAAGCAATTGCCAATACTTTGAATAAAATTTGTTTACTTTCCCATTCAAAATTGATGTTTCATTTTCACAAAAAAACGCTCACTTCATACCGGTACACCCGATATTTTCAGATATCTACGATGTTATACCATCAACTCTTACAAATATTACATATCATAATAATAATATTTGGGATACATTAGTATTTTTTCTGTTTAATTACCATCCACATATCAACTTATATATTTATCCACATTTTTCTATCAGGTTGAGAAGTTGTAGCTTCCTTTTCAACAATAGTCTATCACACTCTTTGGTGGTTTAAATTACACAAGAGTTTGGATTAATGTCCGATCACATTGCTACAGATAAAAAAAAACTCTGTTTGAAGAGTCAAACATAAGGAATCCTATGTTGATGATTTATTCCTTATTCTTAATATTTCAAATAATCATGCACGTGACCCAATAAACGCTTAGTTCCTTCTTTCATCCAGCCGTTTAGGAAAGCGCTTTGAGAAATCCTTATAATCGTCCACTTGATAACTCGAACGTGACCTGCAATGTTATTTGAACTGGCGCGAAAGAAATAAAACGTTTCGTACCAAAAACGGTTAAACCTTCAAGGAGCGATTTATTTACAGGTAATCGTGACCAGATGTCTATATATTCGCGAAATGATTTTTTAAAAATCCGTACAGCCATGGTAGATATAGAAACTTCCAGATTTATTACGAGAAAGATTGGTTACACACCGACGAGGTATATTCCATACATTTACCATCGAGTGCCTATTATTATAACATATTCGTGTTCATATTGGTAAACTTTCGACGAGTTCGACTCGTCTTTTCGGTAGCAAAGGTTAAGTGTGCTGCGCCAGTAAAGAATGATCATCGGAAGGAGACAAAGGGACGAGGTAAGGCCGGCCTTATGGACAAGCATATCTCGGTATAAGCACGGGAACCGGGGTCAACGGAGGGGCACGGAAGGACGGGGTAGAAGTGAGAGAGACGGAGAGGGATTGTGGACTCCGTGGATGTAGGGACACGGTGCGGCGCGCTGTAAATTACAAGCGGAGCGCCAAACCGCTATGGTCTTCTCTCAGTGGCGCAGGGGTGTCTAGACGTATAGATAATGCCGAGTTTGTGCCGGGCAGACGCAAGCTAGACGGTCCCTGGTTCATCCAGCCACCCGAACCAGCCAGCCAACCAACCAGCCAGCCAGCCAGCCAGCCAGCCAACCGGGCTAGACTAAGCACATCGACCATGCTCCGTTTCTCTCGGCCTTTCTCTCACTTTCTCCCTCCCTCTTCTATCTCTCTCCATTTCCCCTATCGTCCTCTTGATTCTTCCATCGCTCTCTTTCTCCCCCTCCCCCTCCCCCGCCACTTCCTCGCTTCCTCTCTCTCTCTCTCTGGTTCGTTCGTTCGCTTCTCGTTCTATGAAAACTAACTGTCTCTTTCTCGCTTATACGAGTCCGTGACTATGTATATACCCAACTGGATTTCCCATCATTCCACGTCGCACTGGTTTACAGGAACGCAAGGTTCCTCTTGCATTCGACGCGACCAGGAGATGTAAATCTTCGATAGCACTGTCCTGGATCCAAGATCCTATTGGCAAAGGTCGTGACGTGGATGATGCACAAGCCTACCATCCCCTAATGCGCCAGCGGACTCGTGGAATATTTCCCCTTTCTCGGGAGAAACCTCCTTCCGGCCTCCGTCTTCTGCATTTGAGCGGAATTTGGAAGATCCGGTGGAGGTCGACGTGCATAAGATTCTAAAAGCGTGCTCCTCTAATGGTACCTTTCATGTTCTATCGCGGTCCTTTAAAATCATATCCATGCAATTATATAACTTTATAAATCGGTTAACGAAATACGATTGAAAATTCATCTTTCAAATTCCACGCAACGTGAACTGTATACCTTAGATTTCATATATTTAAAATCGATAAAAATTATTAATCATTCAGTGTTGCCAAAGAGACCGTTAGCCTGTATTTCCTTAATAGGATTCATCCTGGGGAAACGAGGAAACACATCTCGCGCGTTAGCACGTTCGATAAGACGAGGAAAACAAAAGGCGGAAAGCAATGTCTGGGTAATTGGTTCTCGTATTTTTATCGACGATGCTGGCTGACTGCACCGGGGGACTGTTTATCAAGGCGAGCTATTATGAGGGATTAAGAGTACGGTGTACTCCGCACTCTCCACATTCACCTTTCTCGTCTGTAGGTCTCCTATATTCACCCAACGTCCGCGTACTCCCACGCTGCTCGACCATCCTCCCTTGTTTCACCTCCGCAGCCACCCCTGTCTCTAGTTTCACGGTAACCGCCGTACTGTTTTAATCGACGGGCCGCAATGCATAAATCCCTGTTAAATAATACGGCAGTTAACAGTGCCATTAAGCCGTTCGAGATACCGCAAAGCCGGTAGGGTGCTCCTCGCTACGCGCAAAGTCCGTATTTATTGGCACCCGACGCGCCGGCACCGAGAAATATTGCTCCGCGTTCGTTTCCTACTGTCCGCGCCAGTGAATATGTGTACGGTCGGGGGAAAAAAAAAGAGGAACGTTTCGTTCGAACGGAAAACGGAAAGTTTCCACATAAAAATTAATTTTGAATGCACCGCGAGGTATTTAGCGTTAATTAAGCCGATCGTCGTTGTAGTCACGGGGGTAACTTCGATGAGCAACGTATCGACGAAAATTACGCCGTAATGAGGAATTTCGATGTCTCCCTTAATTATTGCTGCTTCCAACGAGAGATAGGGAGTAAAGAATTGTTAAACGAAAAATGATGAATGGCAAGGCACGGTGATATTTGTTATTCGTCATCCAGCGGACTTTTCTTAGACGCTGTTTCTACGTTGTTTTTAACGGAATGTATTTTAACGGACAAGTAAGTCCTTCCGGGGCCATTGATTACGATCGTTGCGGCTGAAAATCGTCGTGAAGAAAGTAATGCTATATCGGTATCCGCATCTATGGCAGTCCTATTGGAGAAAATCACGTTGTCGAACTCTCGCGTCCATTTCGATTTACCGATATAAGTGCGCTTGACAAACGGGTATTTCGATATCTCCCATTGTACGCCGGCTACTGGCTTATACTAATGACATTGATCGAATTGTTTTCTCTCCGGCGGATCATTTTTCTCTGCTTGGCAATTTTTCTGAACGTAATTCCAATCACTGTCCGATTCGTCTGCCGTCTCGATCTAGTATCACCAACATACTTCGGGCCTCTCGACGAGTCGCAATCAACGATGCGTCACGATCCCCCTCCCCCTCATTCTCTCTCTCACTCTCTCTCTCTCTTTCTCTCTCGTGTTGTTGAACTCACCAGAGAAAATTGCGAAACCTTATAGATATACTAAAACATTATCGCCGCCTGTTCTTCGATCCACACTACCAGTGGGAAGGGGGAGGAAACAGATTAATTTTGCAGCTCCTCTAACGACGTTTGATCGCAAGCTTCGTCACCCCTTTCGATGACCCTCCGGGTTTTGGCAATTTCCAGAAGTAATTTCGGAACTTGGCATTTTGCGCTGGCAATTTTATTACTCCCCAGCTCCCCTTCTTTAATTCGTTTTCGATGGACAAAGAAGGCTCCGACGAGTCTTCGATGAGGTTTCGCCAATTGAAACTGATTTAATCGAAGGAATTTGCTCCCCAGCAATATATTTGCGCCACCTTATAACGGCTTGCAAATTTTGGTTTAATGTTTTCTCGTTTATACGGGTCCACCACTATCGTATAGAATGCTGACGGTGCATTTTCTCAATGATATTCACGTTAAATATAGTTTCTATATACAAGGGTGCGCTAGAGTTATGAGAGATTGAATTATAATGTATACGAATGAGTGAGAAGGACGAAAAAGAGAAAGAAAAAATTAATATATTTTGACGACGAATAATAGCGATAAAACCATCCCCTATTGCCAAAACTGCACTACCCGATTTGATTATCCGCTGGTGCTTTCAGCATCACCTCCACTTAGCAGCTATCCGATGGTTTCAAGTTACCTACAGTCGGCTCGAGAGTATTCACAATTCGTCTGTTCCGCCGTTCTCAGTGTTTCTGTTTCGTCTACCTCCTCGACAAATCCACTGCACTGTCGCTAACCAATTATTCCCTTACGCGTCTGCAAGGGTATATTAAAATTTTTGGCGTGCCTGAAACCTGTTATTCGCAAGAAAATCGCAGAGAAGTAATCTGACGACATACCATATTTATTTAATTCTTGTGCGATCAGACATAACGATCTTGTAATGCAAGCGTATTTTTATTGCATTTTTATAACTGTACATATTTAGCGTAGAATGTGATTTGAATTATAACAAACGGTATGCCAAGAGCTTAACATCGTTTTGCACAAGTGGGGGATTATATGAGACCATAGATTACTGGATCGGTTGTCTGGGCCTCCAAAATCAAACGATCATATCGACAAATAGAACTTCTACCGCATAATGTGAATTATGTGAATGGCATGCATAGTCATGATTGTGGTTATACCGAAGCAATACGCAATGGGATTTTGGTCATCTCCGTTTATTTTGCTACAGATTGGATTCGCATGAATCGCCAATTTGACAAATCAGTTAATTCCATAAAATAAAAAGTAGAGAAAGATGGTAAAATCTAAAGTAGTTAATATTTATAAAATCAACCATCCAATACAAATCGTTTTGTGAACAAATATTTCTCATAAGCTTTTCATTTGCATTATTGCACAGATTAAGAGTATACAGTTATTCTCATTGGATTTTGGGGAAATTTATTTATTATTCAACGACTTATTCATAGCCTAATTATTAGAAACATTTATTTTATGTGCACAGGTTAAACATAGATTAATTGCATCGGCATCCAAGTTTTAAAAAAGTCTTGAAATAGAGTTAATTGCTTTGGTTCATAAATGGCTCATATAAGATTCCATTTATGAATAATCAATAAAGATTAAATATAAAATAATCATATGACTAACCAAACACGTAATAAAAAATATAATCAATATGTCTTTAAATAATCTAAAAAATATAATCATATAATAAACTATTAGGCGTGGAACTTTTATTCCGCCGATTTTTTTTTGGAAATTCGAGACTTTATCGTAAAAAATTAGTTATACATTTATGATTTAAAATATTGTCTATCGTTGACCACAGCGGAAAGAAAGTTGTACACCTAATATATGAATGGGCATGAAGATTAATTATATTCAAGTACCATGCATTTCAGCTTATGTCTTTGTTGCCACCTTCGCTATAGATGTAAAATAATTTTTTTTATTATTTTCTCAATGGAATTCATTTCTTTGAAAGTCAATCGCGGTATATCATATATTTCTCTTTCATGTCGGAAACTTTATTAAATTTGTTTTTCTCTTTACTTCCACGTTCTGTGTGCGTTTTTATATGTGACTGTATTCAGTATTGGATTCTAGTTTGCTTGGATGTACACTAATGCATCTTCAGGTATGATTTGTGCGGAAGCGAAAATATGCAGATGTCCGTACGTATGTACACGCTAATTGGGTTGTTGCACCATTAAATTATTCAACAAAAAAAATATTATACAATTTATACGGCTGCGTATTAGTCTTCCTGTGCAAATATAAAATTAAAAAATAAGTACATTAAGTACGCGGATTAAGGCGCAGATATCTGTGTAAAAAAAAAACAGTAAAAAAATGATTTTAATTAATCGATGGAGTGGCCCTTATATCGATATATTATCTCCTCAATGTTTTTACAAAATAATGATTGTATTTTCTCAATAGTTTTTTAAAACTTATTGTTAATGTTCATTCGAGACATAAAAGAGTTGTCTGCGTTGTTCTAGAGTTTCACCCTTCAATTTTTTCCCCGCAAATGTCCTTCAACCCCATTTAAATACTTGTCCAAGGTACGTCGTCCACCATGAGAATTTAATTATCAGCCTGTCCAGAACGCACACTGGTGCACAGGTTTTATCGTTTCTATAATATTGCCAGATTTTCAGTATTATAAAATTGCATATTTATATGGGAGTTTGTAAACTTATCGCGAAATGACAGATTTGATAAAAATAGCATGATTTATTGTGCAAGTGCAGAAAACAGAACTTTATATAATGTAAAAGCGTGCAACTGTCATACGCTCTTGCTCCAACGTTCGATACTTCTTTTTTATTTCCATTGCCGTACATTCGACACAATATCGTTTCTTTGTTATATTGTGACAGTTTATCACTTGGTGCAGTTTATTAGCAACTATAATTCTCGTACAGTTTTTTTGCGACATACGATGTAAAGAAAAAATGGAATTATATATATATATACCAACACAATAATTGCAAAGATGCAGCTCCTAATGATTACAGCTTTCCAGAATGGTTTGCTCTTCAGACTCGGGCGTACTGTGTACATTGCAGAGTGACAACCGACAGCGTGTGCAGGTTAAATACTCGTTTGAAGGTACAAGCTAATCTTACTCACTCAAGAAACCTTTTATGACAACACGAGGTCACGGTACGATAGACACGGTCTCCACAAATTACGTCGTGACGGTGACATTGTACAAAACAATTTTATTGGCAAGACATTGAGGGATGCATCATCATTTCCTTGCCCGTTCGTAAAGCAGAACATTAACCGTGCTGCGCGAATTGCCTCTATTCTCGAGCAGACCCTCATAAATCTAAAATACTATAAAGAGAATATTATTAAACGCTGGCACGCTCAATCACAATTTCGATCTCACCTCACAATTAGACACGTGGCATAATCTATCAATATCGTATCCACTCTCTTTAGTAATAAGCGGATATGCTATATGAACCGTTTATTTTTCAAGTGACCTAAGTACATCTATATTCAAATCGAGATTTTTAAGACTTTGCGTTTCAATAAAATTAAAAACATACGTATAATATATCAATGTGTTACACCATTGAAGTATATCTAAAAGAGTTAAATTTACAATACCTATTAAAATAATAGCAATTATCAAATGGATAATATGCATTTTCCTGTCACAAATGGAGTTAAGCCGCTTTCAAAATAAACTGCCCATACGTTCAAACATATGCTGAAAAAAATATTAAGAGCTAGCCCCTAATAAAATTACTCCGGCATACGCCTCTGACTTTTCTCTTTCTCTTGCTCCTCCACGTAGCCATACGCACCCACAAGACAATTCTCTGCGATGCACGAGTTTTTTACGGAAATAAAAGAAGAGGAAAGGGAGGGAGAAGGATGGAGGAGATGTTAGCCTCATAGCGTGTTGTATTTACCGAGCAGAAAAGCCCAGACTTTGCACTACGGCATCGGCGCACGGAGCCTCTCCTATGTCTTTCGAGCTTGCATACCAACGTTACGGGCACATACGTGCTCAGATCTTCCACGTCGTACGACAAAGGTTACGACGGAGGTACTACGTGTATGCTATCTGTGACAGCGGTGCGTGCCCGGCAGGCGTGTGTGCAAGTGCATAATACTAAGCACAAACGAGCCAGCGGTACCGGAGCAAACACGATATCCAGGTCAGACCGTCTGCCTGTGAGATCGGCTCCCTCACATTGAAATACATATTGCCGCCTCGTGTTTTGTCAACACCAATCTCATTCAAAACTGTGCCTTTCTGCGCTTTCGACAAAACATCGAGGCTACGGATTTGCGTTCGATATTGTTAACACTAAACCTACCAAAGCGGTCAAAACGGCCGGTCTGTCGTTTATGATAAAAATTGCCGTACTTCGTAAGAGGGCATTCTTTGAGATTTTCTATGATTCTACCGAAACGTTATATCGATTTATCGATATCTCTTTTTAAGAGCCTTTTTCGTTAATTATATACGTGGTGTACATAAATATGGACAGAAAGGGACTGGTAGGTTTAGTGTTAATAATATCGCCCGACTGTCGCGATCTCTATTCTTATATCGTTTGTTGTAAAGTCGTATCGGGCAAGTGCCGTGGGGCTCTTTTTGGATACAACTAAATTTGCCTTACCGAAGCTTATACGTAACGACGTGACGAATGTTTTAGGATAAGTCGATGGCGCGTTGCTCTTGGTTTTGACTAACTGGCCAAAATATGGAGGGAAGTGCAAAATAATGATAAGGTACGGGCTCGTATTCGCGTTCGCGTAAAACACTGCGATAGAGTTTTTGTTCGCGAAACGTTGCAGCACAGTTGATGCTAGCCAAGCTGTAAATGGACTGCGGTATTTCTTTTGTGGCCACGTTTGTTTAAATTTACATTCTAAACGTCGGAGTTGAAATAACCTAAAATGACATTGGTTTTGTACAATAACTGACTGACGTTTGTAGAAACAGCTTTTAAATATTCTTTTCTCTTATATTTAACCTGTTTTGAAATTCGTGTTATATAGCCAAATAGACCCTTCGCACAACAAAGGTTCATGCACCTCCATTGATAAATGTTTTGCCAACATTTTTGAGTCTAACCGATCAATGGTCTATATATAATTCTTGTGTTTGTTTAGTCTGTTTCATCAGAGGTCGTAGACGTTCGCTTTTAGCAAGATGCAGATAACGATTTTTCTAATATTTGACATTATCTTGCACCGCCAATTTACGTAGAATCATTTTGGGCTTTATCAATCACGATGTGGAAAGACAGCACGCTTTACGATAGAGATGTGACTTCAGACCCTTCAAAACCAAAATGTGCGACTATGCTCTCTGGTGTTTCACAAAGCAGGAAAGAAAGGGATTAAAAAGTATATTACGTGAAAATAACACCTCGCGTATTCATGGAGTCACAAGTACTAGAATTCCAAAGGCGTGTACCCACGTCGTATAGTTCGTACCTGATGCGATAGTACGGTAACTCGAGGAGAAGGAAAAGGCAGAAGTTTTCATGGAAACGAAATGGGAATAGGTACAGCGGGTAGGAAAAAGAAACACAACGAGCAGATAGCAAGCAGACGGGCGCGGTCGTACCGGACGGCATTTTAATAGGTTCGCGAGGTTTCGCCGAAAAAGTTGCAAAACAAAATAAATCGGCGTCGCGACAGGTCGGACCACTCCCCGCTTTCCGCTCTGCTCCGTCCTCCGCCACCGTTACGAGCGAGTCATGCATATTCACGTGTGGCATTCGTACGCACGGAATTAAGCGTCCGGGGGATTAAAACGCTTTTCGGCGAAAGCAAGTCTAGGAGCACGCGCCCTCCCATCTCCAGGTGATTACGCTTGGATTTTTTGAGGGATGGTATTTCTGCGCCGCCCCATTAAATACATTCGCAAAAAAGTCGCAAAAAGGAGGGAGGCAGAGGCTCGTGTTAAATCTTTTACGGGGCAGCAGTTTCTTTCATACTCGTTACGTTACGCGAATATCTAGAACGGGCTATATTAAGAAAAGTGATATAAGAAGAACACTCTTACAGAAGAACAGTCACACTAATATGACTCAGACTCATTTTTGAACGTTTTTTTCTAATATGCAAGCATACTTCGGTTAATGTAAGACTTTTTTTGTTAGGTTGGATATATTTTGAGAAAATAGTGTATGAACGTATTTGTATAAGGATGTTAATGATTATTGTTGATAATGCGAATAAAAAATAGTTTAAACAGTGGATGAAGTACGTCACAAAGTTCCTGACACACGATTGAAGTGATATACATAGACATAGACGGTGACTTTAAAAAATACATTAGTTTAATCGTTCTCAGATTAAAACGTTAATTAGCAATGAGTTTAAGCAATTGAATATTTTAGGCGGTCTATGCAATTTGGGCATGATTAGCTTTCATATAATGCTATATATTGTTCTCAAATATATATATATATATTAATTACTAGTAGGTCAATCCAATAGAAACACCGTTGTAAAAATAATCGTGACAGACGCGAACACCAATACTACCAAATCAGTCGAAATGACCCACCTTTAATCCTTTATAGAAATTCCTCAAATTTAGGATCGCGCATATTCCACTAATTTTCGAAACTCTCTCACATTTCCTCTTTATTCCTTCTTCTCCTCATGCATACTCACAGTATACCTGGCCATGTCAAAACAGTGACCGGTAGTAGCTCTAGCGTTAAAGCGTAATACGTTTCCCGTAAGCGTAATTCCCGTAAAGTGTAATTCGCGCACGTGCGCGATATTTATATGCGGAGCCCACAAAAGAATGGGAAGAACAGAGGGAAGGGAAGAGAGAGAGAGAGAGAGAGAGAGAGAGAGAGAGAGAGAGAGAGAGAGAGAGAGAGAGAGAGAGAGAGAGAGAGAGAGAGAGAGAGAGAGAGAGAGAGAAAGTGCGAGGAAGGGAAAGAGAGAGAAAGGAGGGGGAGGAAGGCCAGACGACGTTGAGAGGAAGACGAACCGACTCAAATAAAGCTCGAAACCTCAAACCTCCCGGAATCTCCGGTGCCGTGCAAGTATCACGTCTGCCAGCCAGCCGCCTGCCCCCGCCCTGGTCCTCGATCCTACGCCATACTAGTGCCGACCTCCTCCCCTTTGCTCTGGCCTCCACTGCCCTCGCTGTGCTACCGTCGCCCCTGCCACCTCCGCCGCCACCACCGCCACCACCGCCGCCGCCGCCACCGCTGCCGTCGTTTTCATCTCTCCTTTCACCCTGCCTTTGGCCCTCTCTGCAACCCCCGCCCCCTCCTTCCTTCCGATCCACCACCCGTCTAGCCGCCCTTCCAACCCCGTCGCGGCGTTGCCCCACCCCCCACCGCCCAATCGCCCCCTCCCCCTCCCCCTCTCCACGCCCCTCAAACTCGTCGGCACTCCAGACGACAGCGGCTCTGGTAACGGAGACCTCTCGAAACGTCGAACAATTCTGTTACGACCGTTTTCTTCTGGATGCAATCCTAGTCTACGCAGCGGAGCGCGGAGGAACGTGCAAGGTCGAGCTCAAGGACTCGAAAGATGAATCGATAAGGACACGGATGTATGATGGGTATGCGACGAATCACGGATATATGCGAGCGCGTCTTTAAACCGTCGGGGTTTTCTGCACGATTGTAGGAGGGCGAGCAGGGTGAAGGGTGGAATTCTTTGAGTATTTTTATTGTAAAAAGGGATTTTGTTTTGTAACGTCTTCGGGTAGATTTTGTGGGTTATGAAATGTTTGCAGGTTTTGTACGGTCGTGAGTTTGTTGTATTTGAATTCGATTCGTCGAAGGCTGTGTATTTCCTTGATAGTATAAATACGTTACAACGCTACAGCTATACGCTATAAATACTTATGCCAGGATTTAATGTAAATTGCTGTATATGTAGCTTCGAGTGTTCTTATACGGCGTGTAATCTTCACAACTGCAATGTGAGGTGGATTACACAGAGGAATAGGATAATACGTTGATAATTATAAATCAACGATTAGAAGGATACGTCGTGCAATTTCTGTGAGTTAACTGCGATGAATATATTAATAGTCTATACGTCGTTTTCTTTTAACTAACCGCGGTGTGCATTAAGATCGTTTGAAGCATTGGATGAACTATTCTACGCAGAGGGGTGAACTGTCTGAACCCGCGACCGTGACATTGAAACGTTACGTCGAGCATCCCTCTCAACGACGGCCCACGAATGGACAGAAGAACGAATAGGCAGAGAACGGACGTCACGAGCCTCCGTCTCTTCCAATTCAATCTTCCTCCGCTTTTCGAAGCCTCCGCTTTTGCCTAGTGATCCTTTAGAATAGGCTTCGGTATTTCGAACACGTATTGAAACCAAAGCGCTAATCAACTTACACGTTTTTATATTGGTAGAAATATAAAACAAGCGGTTTCTTTAAATGTGCAAAAGAGTGTTGCACGTTGAAACCAAAACCAATGAAAGAATCAAAATAACTGGTTCGGAAACTCTTAGAAAAATTTACCATAACGTTATTGCAGCCTCGTAGATAATTATATCGATCCATTGACATTTCTTTTTTATCCTCTCTTTTCTTTTAAATGTATACCAAGATATTTCTCAAGGACGGCTAGTAATTCTAGTGTACATTTATGCTCTTTAGGCATAAAAAATAGCATGTTTCAATCTTATCACTTGCTTATTAAAACAATTCGGTGTTAATCTCAAATGTTTTATTAACCTCTCATGAGTGATTTCTGCCTTCAGTCATTCTATAATATTTGTAACGTCTTATTCGAATGATTTGATTGTAAAATAGAGATATTTTTTATTATGTTAGTTAAAAAACTATTACATTTTATGTTATGACGTAAAGATACATTTAGGTTTAATGTTTTATATTTTACGATACAATGAAACAAAGTATCGTTGGAGATAATTACCAGAATAAAGCCTAGAATTGCTTTAATATGTATTGTGATGTATAATAATGAAGTGTATGTTACATATTTAAAACATAATATTAGAAACTATCAGAAATATTTATATCGTAAAGTTTAACTTTCCAGATATTTAAATCAATTTAGCTCTCCTTCAACAAACATTGAAAAATTTGTCACATATTTCCAATATTTCCTCCTTAAAATTCGTTTGAACATTATATTCATAATTTTATATTACGTGAAAGTAATAGAAACATTTTCCTGACAATGTCAAGGAAGCAGTTTGCTTTAGATAACACCGCACATCAGAGCTCAAATATCAAACACTATATCTGATCATCCCATAAATGTTTAACTCATACAAAACGGCCTACCACTACGTTATGTACATTTATAAACATACCTATAACGATACTTCCTATATTATACAAACGGCAGTGCGTACTCCGACGTAGGCCAGGCATTTATGTCTCGAATCGATTTCGTCCGGGCAGAAGAATCGCGTTATATTCAGTTCCGATCGCAGGAATGTTCACAGGAATGTTCATGTACGCGAAAAAAAAAAAGGGAGAGAGAAGGAAGAACAATGGCGTAAGTGGCATGCACGACCGCACATACGGACAGACGGCCCTGCGGGAAATTGCATCGCATGCATCGGGCCGACACGAAACTGTATCTTCCGCTTCTCTTTTCCACCGGTTGCCCCCACGTCCAGCTGTCTTTCGTCCTTTAGCGCATCGGGGCTCCCGAGGTTCTCCTTCCTGCTCGCTTACAATCACCGAACGGCCACCTGTCCCTCGCGTATCCTGTTCATCCATCTGACCATCCGTCCTTTCGTTCGTTCGTTCGATTACTAAGCACCCAATGCTCAGTGCTTCCGACATAACCAAAATGGTAACGAATGTCCTTGCAAAACCATGAGAAATTGACACACCAGACAGGGCCCGCTCTTGAATGGGGGTGGAGCATGGGGACAAACGGGACAACTGCCCAAGGCGGTAAATTTGGTGGTGGCAGATTTGGTAGAAAGAGAAGATTAAAATAGATAAAGATTCTTGTATTTTTGTAGTCTTTATTTTCTATTTCTTGACTATGAATCGTAATTTTGAATTGAAAAAAAGGGTTTAAGGGTTAACCGGTTTTGTATTGATATAGTATGATATTAAAGGTGCCGGAAATCATTTTTACCCAGAAGTTGGGGGTATACGTACGGTGCCATTCTGGCGAACATGATACAATATCACCGTACATGTACGACAAGATTGTTTAATTTTATTCTTCGTACCATTCTTTTAATTCGTCAGCATTGGATATTATTATTTTTAATATAAATACTGGAGTTATCTATCAACTATATTCAAAAGTTATTTTAATTGTTATAACTTTCAAGAGATGTGCAACATATGAAATAGCTCATTAAGAAAAAAGGGGCATAAGAAGAATGGTTATTTATAATTACTGTGCCTAGTTTCAATAAATCGATCGATATATCCATGAACAGGAGCACTCGCTGTGTTCGATCTTGAGTGTCAGTAACATATCGTGTCGTTTTGATTGACTCGATTCACGCTTTCGCCTAATCGACGGAGAGGTTGGTCAACGCTTCGAACCAATACCAAGTACCAGGACTACTTTAACGAAGAAAAGAGCAACATTTTCTATAGCAGAAAAGACGAGAACGCACGTAAGGCGATAGCAAATGGCAAGCAGTCAGGAGAGCTTGTTTATAAGGAGGCAAAGAGGATGGCAGACGCCTGCTCGTCTAGACCTGCTTCGACTCGACTCAACACTCAACTCTCTACAGTCACTCGATAAAAAACAGTCCGTCGCTTTCCTGGCCGTCCGATGCATTGGCGTATCCTAACAGGGCTCGCGGCGTTGGTCTATGCATCACCCAGCGCTCCTCTAAACTTACATTTGATACATCTTCAAATCGTTATTAAGACTACATAAACTACACAGACCTTCCTTGATTAACGTACGTGATGTCGTAAGATCATATACATACGTATGTACATAAGTTTACAGGCGTATCTTAGTAAAAAGCAATACGTCGCGACCACGAAATTTGGCAAGAATTCTGCCCTCCTAAATAACAAACACGTTGGAAATAGCATTCTCCATCGCAGATTAAGACGGAGAAGAACGATCGTCTTGCCGTTCCGCGGTGTGCGATTAAAAACGGATACCCCGAACAAAGATAATCCACTCACGTCCGTTGGGCACCGCCTTTTTCGTCCCGTATACGTAATCGGGACACGTGCGCCGGCCGTCGGTGCAGGTGCAGCTGCAGGCCGGGCCGTAACGCTCGATGACCTTTTTAAAAATGCCACCTCAGCCGCGTTCGATGTCCATTGGCCGGGTTCCGTGCCGCTGGTTTCCCAGCTCTCGCCGCCAATGTAGAAATTACCCCCTGCGACCCCCTGGACCGTCTGAGCGGTGTCTAGCCAGCGCCCCTACCTCGAACCGGTGGAGCCCTGCCCCCGCTGCGACCTCTCTCCCTCGCTCTTTCCCATTTTCTCACTCTCTCCGTTTCTCTCCTCCTCTCTCTCCTCCTCCGCCTCATTTCTCTCTCTCTCTCTCTCTCTCCCCCTCCCTCCCCCCCTCCTCTCTCTCACTCTCCGTCTCCCTCTCGCGCGCCCACTATCGCGCTCGCCCACCCTCCCTCAATGTTCCCATCCTCCGTCCCTCGATCACCGTCGACCTTCTCCCCGGTCGGCGGGGGTGCAGTCTAGCCAGCCACTATAGTCTCCACGCCAGGGCAACGTTATATTATATACCAGGTAACCCGACGCGCTGCACCGTATACCGTCCGTAGAGTATACGTGTTCAACCGAAAATCCATCGACTAGACGTTGTCGTTGGCGAGAGGTGAGAAATTTTTGCTTTTCCTCCTCACCTTATGCGTTCCTAGCTATCGGTGTCCCGGGGTGAACATGGGAATAAAGGATGGTGCTCGCATGTATAAAGATATATTTTCATTCGCCGAGAGTTAGTGTTGGTGAGCTTTTACTTTGGCAGGAATCGGTTAAAGAGGTGAAGAAATTTGGATGAACGAGGGGAGGAAAATTGTTTGTACAATCGAATGTCAGGATTTGACGGATATATAGTCATTTCAGGATTGACATTCGGGAACGTCGATGCAACCGAATCGATGCGATGGCGTTTAGTGTTATAAAATCGGCGATGAGCGTTGGACTGTTGGATGCTCGAGCGAGTGTTTGACGGGCACGCAATGGTAGCTGCGTAAGGATACGTACCCTCCGAGCAGACCTTTGATGAAATGCTGTAAATAATTCCGTAGAAATCATTCGACTGAGGTCCGATGAGTATACACGATCACCAGTTGCGGATTCCTCGAGAATCGAAAAGCGCACGCAAATAGCTCCCTTGCAGTTTTCAGACACTTCGCGTCGCGTGACTGAGGACGATTAGGTCTGACCTGGGAACGCGGGAGTTTAGTCTCGCTTTGATTGGGGTAGGTCCCAAATGTATAGTCTGCGACGTAATATGCTAAACACGAGAGCCTTACACAGCGTCGCAAGGTCAGTGATGGGGGATCGGCGTTAATTAACGTCTTGCCGTTAAATCATTTCGATGGATCTCCAGGGGCCGAATCTCGATGACCATCGTAAACCCACGATAGCATGGCGCAATGGCCGAATCTCCTCGGGAAAATGGATGCTTTACGTCAAAATGCCACAACATGCGCTGGTATTATAACGTGTGAAAATAATTTCCGTACTTTTAAGCGGTATTAGGATTTATCAACCCTTCGAAAGTTGAATGAAATTTTTGAACTTTAGTACTCACTGGATAATAACGCTCCAAACAACGAATTACGTATATATCGTACGAACTTTTCAACGTGATCGTTGTCCACATATTGGTAACTTAATTAAATAACAAAGAGTCTTAGAAGTTAGAATGAGAAATTTATAGTTTCTATTTCTGAGCTCTAAATTTTCGATATGTCACTAATAAGATATTGGTAACGTTTATTTCTATTCCTAATGAAAGCCGGTAATGGGACCGTGTTAGTTTTTTAGGTAAAATAAAATTTAATGTTAACAACAGTAATGGATTGGGCGAGATCTACGCGGAGAGCAAAAGAGCTGAACATTGTTTGAAATGAAACGAACGGAAAGCGGTTCTAAAGATTCACAACCGGTAATGAAATACATTGTGTAAATAAAAACTATTTGACGTCATGTAAGTAAGAATTCACGAAGAAAAGGTGATAGACACAAGTACGGCGATATTGAAGGCAGAACGATAACGCGCGCGGCGTTGGCATCGCACTAATAAAAGTATACACAGCAATATTCCGGAATGGAGTAAAACATAATTGTGCGAGGACGTACTGTAAGACGTTATATGAACACGCGTGACATTTATTCAAGCCGAAAGGTATTGCTACATCACTATGCGCTGAAAAGCCAGAGTAATTGCCGCTCGTAACCGTTGCGTATTCCGTTTGCGTCGCACAAACCGGAGGGTGCGATAAAACAGGACGGCTCTATGGAAAATCCCATGGTCGACGTGTGTGCGCAGCCGACTCAAATACTCGTTTCCAAACTCGTGTAACTCGGTGATGAAAAAAAAATGCAAACACAGTGTATGTAATCTTCGTTACTTCATGTCAATTTTTCATATCGTAAAGCTCCTTGCACAAAAAATTTCAAACTATGTTTCTCATAATATACATGCACCGACAGTGCGACATAAAATTTCTGGTGGAGTGTAAGAGGCAAAGAGCATCATGGGAATGGCTACGAAATTAAATAAGGCATTAAAAATGTTATATCGAAGAAAATCGGATATCCCTCATTGGAGGGGAGAAGAGAACGTACTCCCGTTAACAGAGTTTGGAAACGAGCTCCCCTGTTACGTGGCACAGGGAGTCGAGGGCCAGGACGGGCCAGATGGTTGTCGTAGGTTAGTAATCGATAAAAACTTATTTTTCCTGTGCGCGATGCAGGCATGAGGGGTCGGGCATTACTAGTTCTATTATGGTCCGCAGCTGTACATTTTGTCGCTTCGCAGGAGTGGCGTTATCAAGGAAATCGTTTTGTTGCATTCGTTGGTGGAAAAGATCAATGGAGTGGAAGGCGAGCGGGTAGGAGGGTAGGGCACGGACGAGTTATTGAAAAGCATGGAAAGGAAATGTACGTACAGACGGTCCACGAAATGTGGTAATGTACGCAATGAATGGCACACGCAAATCCTAGCGTATGGGGGTAGAGTGCGTGCAAGCTGCATCGTCATCTCAGAAAAAAAAAACATAGGGAAAACCCAAGGACGATTTCTTTTGTGATACCTCAGGCTTTTTGTCCCGCGTCGCTCCATGTTTTTGTATGATAATGGAAAAGACCTACGTATTATTGAAGTAAGAAAATATGCAAGGAAATGCATAAATAGCAGAATTCCATGTAGGTATCATCAGAATAAGAAAATGTGTAGGAAAATGAAGAGGAGAAGGACTGTAAGTTGGCCTCTTAATATGTACATAGTTTCCGCACTTCAGTAATACTTTTCGCATGATTTCATACTGTGCACGTTGTATATGTACTTATACTACGGATTACGAAAATACTTGGTTTAGTGCCGCAATAAATTAACAAGAAACTTGTTCTTTATTAATGTAACTTAAATATAATGAGCTTTACATTATGATTTATATCTAATGATTACACTGAAAGGGAGAAAATATATTTAAATATTTATTTTCAAAACGTAAAATAGGTAAAAAAAGTATATGTTTTGGTTGTTTCCAACCAAAAATAATATTTCATAATTTAGCTATTTTATATTACGCTTTGTAAACACTTTTATATATAGCGAAACTAATTTTATTAGACTTTACTCTTACTAGATTAGAATTGCCAAAAGATCTTTCTTTTTAATATCGTCTTATTGAGAACCTCATACTTTCTGAATCGCATATTGATTTTCGATTACAAATTTCAAATCAAATTAATAACAGAAACTTGTAAAAATAGTATTGATATATTAAAAGTTATTGATATATTGTTATTCGCATCAAATTTTATCATGAAATACTTGGACAATTAACTATATTCATTACGTTTTCATTCATTTTTGACATTCTTGTACTTAATACACTTACTTATACACCGCACTGCTACATTTAAATTGGCAATTATTTGCTTAAATTTTATTTCATTTTTCACGCATCATTCCTTTACCGATCTAATTAAGAAATATTATATTTGTTTCCACCTGAAAAATAATCAACCTTTCCCAATACGTGTTGTCCTTTTGAATATACTCTGAAGCAGATAATAACAAATATCTCTTAATTAGTCTATACCATACGATTATTAATGATTATTTAAACTAGTAGAACCCCTACAAATACTTTTATAACCCAAATGATTTATGTTGTAATCGTTTTAAGTCTCGTAAATAATTACCTCTACAACCTAGTACATGCTTGAAAGAATATGTACATTACATATCCTGTCAATTGTTTGACTTTTTTGACACACTATACGACGTACGTCCTACTCCCATTATACGCCAAAGCCTAAAAAATGCGCTAATTAATTCAGTTCCTATAGTAAGCTAATTAGAAAGAAAATATTTTTATTTAGTTTGTACCTTTTGTCAGTAGAACAGTACAGCATTCAGGTACAACAATTAAAACTAAAAGTTGCACTGCTTAGGTAGAAATAAATTAAAAAACAAGCGTCCCGAAAAAGGGACAATGGTAAATAATGGGTTAAGGCGTGACGCATTCTGCATAGCTCCTAATCTTTAATAGTTTTGAGAAATACAACATTCTTGTGCTTTCAGATCGTGCATGAATCAAGGTGGAATAAAAATTTGAAATCTTATTTATCGACATAAATCATGTTTCTATACATTCCATACCTCTTCTACAGAACGCACGTACTTTCAATGTTTACGTATATTCATTTCCGTATACTTCTAGCGTAGGTTTCGATTTTCCATATATTTCGCAAAATTCTTGTAGTTAATACTCCCCCATTTCTACGCTCACATGATGTAATACTCGTACATGTCTATGCACGTACGCAAGTAGCACGCGTTGGTATGTGCGCGTGGACGAAAACACGCTGTGCCCAAAAATAACTGGGCGTGAGTCAACCGGAGGGTCTAAATAGGAGGTTCGACGCATTTAGAGCTCGTATCTGGATTATATACGGTCTACATGCGAAATAACCTAGAAAATACGTGTCTGCAGAAAGAATTCGATTGCAGCGGAACTCTATTTAGGCCGATGCTAGAGCATAGGTGACGCATACACGACTTTATGAAAGAACTAAGCGATTGGTCTTGTATCCGTATTTGGTCCGAGATGTAAATTGCAACGATAATCACATTCTACCTCGTGAAAAAGACCAAAACGTAGTTTCACTTAAAGTTAATCTCTTACGTTTATTCGGTGTACATAACACATAATCTTAGGTACAATTATAAAATGTCTATGGTGTTAACCTACCTTAAAGGTTTTTGTGACCAATGTTATCTACTATAAACTAAGCATCATAAACGTTTAATCCAATATCGTGAAAGGTACACAAATCGCCTTAGAGTATAGAGACCAATAGTAAAAGTAAGAACCGATAAATATCTGAAAGTAAAGAGCACGCCGTAGGTTTTACGCAACTCTTCCTATGCCTAAGTACTTTTTCTCACAGGCGCATTTTTATCTCATCGTTCGCAGATTAATCTATCCCTGGCGCACTGCTGGGAGAAATTAACATATAGCGACGTGCAATGCACGTTCTACATGGACGTACGTTAAGAAACCGATCAGCACGTGACTAGACACGAAGCCGGTAAGAAGAATAAGGCGGGCGACGGCTGAACCAGAAGGCGGGGTGAGATCGAGAGAGAGCGAGAGAGAGACGGAGATGGAATTACATATGCCCCAAGGTAAACTCAATTCGCGGCCACTTTGACGCATCCTCCATCTCTAGGTGCATCGTCGGATACGCGCTGATACAAATCCCACAAGGTATAATCCTCCGTCTTTCTTCGATCTTCCGTTCCCCTTTGTCCGCTTCCCGCCGCACCGTCACATCCCACTCTTATACCGGCCTTCCTTCCTCGACCCCTCTCGATCGTTCTCTGTCTCTATCGGTCCTCCCTTTGCTCAATCTCTCACCCGCCCCCTCTCTCAATCCCTCTCCCTCTCTCTACCGGGCACAGTCGAGGTAGTTTTATCCCGTTCACTACCTAGTGCACGGTGGTGTACGCATGTAGATACCCGCTCGCAGCAACACGTGCGCGACCGGCAACAATTCCTAACCAAAAAGCCGGAGTCACCCTCACCTCCTCGCCCCGTACGGCCCGTCGCCGGCACAGGAGTGTCTGGCTGCGACCGTCATCGGTGTGGCATCGAAATGAAGGAGGAAAGCGGCGGTGGCGGCGGAGGGGGAGGGGGAGGCAACCAGCCGACGCAATGGTGGGTTGGCGGCGGGGAGGGGGAATCGGGAACACGGGCAGACAGCGACCCGGGGGGGGGGGCTACGTACTCGTGACGTTGCGTCTAGACGCCCCCTCCACCTCAACCCGAAACGACGTCCGCACAACGAGGGCCCAGCCAGCACCGCGGAACCTCTCGGTTTTCTGCGCTTGCCGCCGACGTAAATTGCCGATGACCACGCTCCGTGTTTTGCTCGTGGCCCGACAGATGCCGACGCGGACGACGTAGCCGCGAAATTTCAAAATGTGCGCCACGAATTTACCTATGCTTGGCGGAGTCGCGGGGCTTTAGTGGAAAAGTGTCGGTGTCGAAAACAGCATATTTTGGGGCGATAACGAACGCTGTTTCGAGAAAGGCTAGGTTGCGTTTTCTTAATGTGTTGTTTGGTGTGTCGTATTGATTTGGTGTAGTATATTTGTTTATGGATATTCATTTCGCGGCAATGTGTTTCTCATTGTAGATTGAATGTTTTTATTACCAATGAAGGAGGGTATTTATAATATTAATATTCTATTGAATATTCTCTTTTAAATTTGAGATGCATTTGATAAACGTTTCAATTTAGCTCTCACTGTGTTGTACTTGTTTTAATGTAAACGAGTTTTTTTTTGCGTTTAATGAAAAACGAGGTTAACACTTGGAAAATGTTAGAAACTCTATGTCATCTGGCACTGAGTCAAGATACTTAATATGATTTTACAGAAACTTATGTATGGTCGGTTAATAAATTTGCGTATGTGCGATTCGAGCAATCCTTAAAATTGTAATTTGTTTTGTACTCTGCTAAATTATGTCATTGCTTGCGGTAACCGGCGGCTTTATTTTTGTGTGTGATTCTCTACTTGGCACAGTTACGCGTTCTATATATGTTATTGTGGTTTACATTTTCAAACTCATGGAAAACGTATGTATGTTAATTTTATCCACGAATAAAGACATTTATCAAATTATAGGACACTTTTTAAGTGATTTACCGTACTAATAATAATAATTTTGGTGTATTGTGTACAAGATGCTCATGGTAATGTTCGATGCAATTTTTTTAAACATTTTTTCATAATATAATTGAAAAGTGTTAATACGGGAGTAGTATCCTTTACGTATAACACATTACACACATAAAAATTCTTCGACTACTGAACTGGTATGGAATGATTAATGTAACTATAACTGTTTCAAATTGCACAACATAATTTTTTAATTTTTTGTCGTAGACAAAGAAATTCAATAATGTACTGAAAATGTTATGCACCTTATTACGGTGTAAGTAAAAATATAATGCATTAATGTAGTATGCTTGTCGCACGTCTAATCTTATGAATAATTTTTCAAAAAAACTGTTTTTATTTACAAAAATTGAATTACTTTTGTTCGTTTCGTAAAAACTGCCATGTTTATTGTTGATATATTTTTCCGATTTATAGACGATTCGTAATTATACGGTACAAGTTAAATTCAAACAAAAACGAAGAAAACACAAAATTACACGTATCAACTTTTTACTTTTCTGCGTAATAAACGTAAAAAAGTAACCAGATTTATTTAAAAACACGTTCAATAATAATTTTTTAGCCGTAGTATTCGGCTTTGAAATTTACAAACATTTCAATGTTGTTTACGATTTTTTCTAAGTAAGTAATTATGTATTTTAACAACTTAAAACAAACATTCCAAATAGTACGATGCATGCAGTATATATTCTGAATTAATTAAGAAATCTAATGTATGTTATCCTAGATGTTTGCAGATGGACGCCACAGCTTTCATATTTCTAAAGCCTGTATCAAGTAAAACGTTCAAATACTAATAAGTTGTAAAATAGCTAATTAAATAATAGTTACTATTCTTCTTCACTCATTTTGAAGATAAACATTGGGTTCATCTTGTACTGAGCCCTTGAAGATTTTACGAATGCGTTTGAAACAGGACTAAGCACAAGTTTGCCTAATTTAACTCCTAAAATTATTCAATCTTCTGATTACATGTTGGTTCTGCATTCTTGTGTATATACGCACAGCTGAGACATGCAAATACGGCGGCATTGGGTGCCCAGTTCGCCTTCTGTCGGCGTCGACAGCAATAACAATTGAATCCGGGGTGAGCGGTGGCTCTACGTATTTATGACGATCGCAGTCTGCGCTTGTAAAGACTGGCCGGCCTCTAAAGGCCTAAGCTTCCGACAGACCCTTGCCTTGTACTCTTTGCTTTAATAAATAAGACAAGACCAATTGCATTCACTCCTCTACTGTCTTCCTTTAATTCTGTTCCTTTCGCTTCTTCAACTTCTTTCCCGATACGGTATTCTTTTCACGCACTTTTATTTATTCTGTTCATTATCTTTTTTTTGCTAACGCATGCCGTGACTGTTAGATACATAGAATGATCAAGATAACTATCGGTTAACAGGTCGTGTTGTTGTTTATTGTAATTCATTCCCTTTCCGCAACGTGACATCGCGAATAACGCAATTTGCGAAAATTGGAGATACCCAAAAAATCGACACTCGTATCGAAGTACTCGAAGTACGAACTGTAGTGCGTACGTAGTTTATACCGTACTGTCCAGGTACAAGATAATAACGAGTAGGCTTATTCGTTGGGGAGAAGATCCACCGACTCCATGATCTAAAGAAGTAGTTACCCTTTCATCGTAGCCAAAGAAATATGGAAGTTATACTTAGCTAATTACAAATACAAAACAAAATTACAATTATAAATACAAAAAATTCGATATCATCTTTTACTCTTTTAACTTCAGCCTGCTCTTTGATTAACATTATTTAACACGTAACTCCATATTTTAAAATAATCAATTGAAAACCTACTTTTTATTTCATCATTTCGAGAAAATATTCATTTAAAGAGAAATGAATTATCTTTCCTTGTGTGGTTTTCCCAATAGTTAGCTGGATCACGCGTTTCTTAAATTATTAATCATAAAAACCGGTTACGACGTGTTGGAAAGTAGTTCAATATCAAACTTACCTATTAATTCACACGACTGTAGCATTGTATCCATAAACGAATGCGAATAACATGATTGCTCAGAGTGTTCAATGACAAGAATGAAAATGCCGAAAATATTTCGGTTTAATGTGGCAAACGAATTTACGCAAGGTGATCCTTTAAAAGTGTGGGACTGTGCAGGTAAATACGATAAAAGGTATTAAAAGTCATGCTGATGTTTCACAGCTACAATGCAGATTCACGTTCGCTACCGTTTGCATACCATTTCATTTAGCACAATGCGAGTGTTTTATATTTTGTAAATTTATTTACGTAGCTTTCGACGCTGTTGACCAACAATTAAATCAGGGTTTGTGCCATCAATAAAATTCGCATATATCGTTTAAAATTTGGATATCATAAATAGAGGCTTAAGGTTGAATTTTTCTGTGGAGAGTCTATTGTGTGACTATTACTCATATTAATGTCATTCGAAATATTTTTAAAGGTGCTTCGTATGTTCATTACTTTGATATACTTTCATTTAAAAAATCATCCATTCGGTTTTTGATTGCTACAGTGTCTTTTAAAGCTGCCCTGATAAAGTTCCATTATTTTTTATATTCAAAATAAATATATTTCTCTGAACTTTTTACGCTGCGCCATACTATGATTCAGATACCTGACAGCGAGCAATCTGATATCTCAATAAAGTTGTGGAAAATGACATCAGTCACGTTTCGTTGGACACCTCGCTCTTATCGAGCTTTTCTGTCACGGCATAGACACAAATCTCTTATTCTCACCAGCCACGCATTTTCTAGTCTCATTCTTTAGTCCGTTAACCACAATATTTTTCGAGGTAGACATTTTTATGGGTTAGACATTTTTCCCAGTTCCTCCTACCGACAGACGCTTTGTGGTTTATCGATTCTATCACAGCAATGCACAGCTAAGATTCGTCCGATGATTTTATGTAAGCACCCTGCGGAGGAATCCTCTGATCGGGGGTGAGAAACTAACCAGAGCAGCAAGGCATGTTATAGAGGAAGAAGCGGAGGGAACGTGAAGAAGAGGGGAACAGTAAGGACGGAGCGAGGGAGGGAAGCATAGGGATCTTCTTTTTTTGATTAATTTTAGTCAGCGACCGAGAGCCAGGCTTCTAAAATCGGCCCCATTCTTAGCTTTCCGTGTATGTAACACGTGCGATATGGCGTGGGCTACGTTGCAGTGCACGCCGCATGAGAGCACCTCCGTGAGTTCCAGACGGAATGTAAAAATACTTCGACGCTGCTTATAAATATATTTTTACAAAAGGGCGTACATCTTTTAGGGATTTATGTACCTCGTGTCGCGGTAAACTTAATTAGCGTGTTCGCTCGCCTATCGTTTCACTCCCCGATGACTTATGATATTTACTTACAATATCAGGTGTACCGGTATGAAGTGAGCGTTTTTTGTAAAAATGAAACACCAATTTTGAATGGGAAAATAACAAAATTTTATTCAAAGTATTGACCATTGCTTTCCACACATTTTGACCACCTTCCTGGCAATTTGTGGATACCACGCCAATAGAAATGTTCGTCTTTTGAAGCAAACCAATCGGACACCCAATTTTCGACTTCTTCGTAGGAATCGAAGTGCTGCTCAGTCAATACGTGTCCCATCGATGAAAACAAATGGTAGTCGGAAGGGGCCAAGTCTGGTGAATACGGCGGGTGGCGAAGCAGCTCCCAGCCAAGTGCTTTGATTGTATCCTGAACCGGTTTTGTTTTGTGTGCAGGTGCATTGTCGTGTAACAAAATTACTTTGCCGTGTCTTCTGGCCCATTCTGGTTGTTTTTCGATCAATGCATGGTTCGAATTGATTATTTGTTGTCCGTAGCGATTAGTATTAACAGTTTCACCAGGTTTTGGCAGCTCACGATACATTACACCTTTCTGATCCCACCGAACACAGAGCATTGCCTTCTTGCCGAATCGATCTGGTTTTGCAGTCGATGTTGATGGTTGTCTCGAATTACCCATGATTTTTTCCGTTTAAGATTCTTAAAATAAATCCATTTTTTATCGCCAGTAACAATTCCATGCAAAACTGATTTTCTTTCGTGTCTTTGAAGCAAAATTTCACAAGTGTTTTTTCGGTTTTCCATCTGTCTTTCATTCGATTTATGTGGCACCCATTTTCCACACTTTTGGATCTTTCCCATAGCTTTTAAACGGTCAGAAATTGTTTGTTGTGCAACATTTAACATTGCTGCCATTTGCTTTTGACTCAAAGTATCATC